>VWZN01017393.1:332634-512121 GCA_013396955.1 Regulus satrapa | reverse complement strand
CGGCCCAGTGCCGTGAGGGCTGAGCCCCGGCCAGGGGAGAGCGGCCTCGGCTCACCTATGGTTCGTCAGGAGCCGGGCCGGGGTGAGAGGGAAACAGCGGTGTGTGTGTGGATGTTCCTGGGCCGTGCAGGGCTGGAATAAGGCAGGTGCTGGGGCGGCCGGCCCCTCGCGTCATGCCGGGGGGAGCGTGGCGTGGCCGGGTCGGAGCTGGGTTTGCCCGCGGAACGGAGCTGTTCGCTGTTGGGCGCTATTGGCGACCGTGGTGTAGAAAAAAAACCCCTTTTCGCAATACGTGGTGAAATGACGACCTCCCAAGGACGATCCAGCCGCGTCTGCATACGCGTGGCTGTGTATCTGCCTCTCGGCGTGTATGTCCGCACCTTTCCCCGAGCGGCGGCACGGCCCGCCTTGGCCGCGGGGCGCAGGGCGGTCCCGCGGGGACCTGAGGGCAGGGAAGGCAAGGACGCGGCCGCCCCTGCGCGGCGCGGACGAGGAGGGATGGGTGAGAGGGTGGATGGATGGATGGATGGATGGCTGGGTGGGTGCTCCGCAGCCTCGCTCTTCTCCGGGCCGCCCTGGGCCGTGCGAGGGTCCGGCCGCTCCGAGTTGTCTGCCCCGCTGGGCTCCGTGTCCAGGGCTCCGCAGCGCTGAGTGCTTGCAGCGGGGCTGGCGCCTCCCTGCCTGCGGTCCGCTCTGTGTCCCGATCCCTCTGCTTCTCACGTGCTCTCCAGTCCTGCCTTGGGGTATCTGGAGAGCCCCGGCGCGGTGTCACTGCTTGGGAACACCTCACTGAGAACTGGGGTCTCTGCTGGCTTTATGCTCATCTTCTGTAGCGCTTTTGTTCTGCTGACCAGCCATTTCAGGGGTTTTTTTAGGCTTTACTTTTTGTGTGTTCAAATGCTGCTACGATGTCTAGTTGGAAAGATGGTGGGAATGTTCATTGATTGAAAAAACCTCTTGTCTGATTAAACAGCTGTCCCTCCAAATAGCTGTCAAGTTGATTTTGTAGACCTTTATTTTGGAGCAAAGTTTGAGCCATGCTAAATTTCAAGGCAGTTCTGGGTTTGGGAATATGTTACTTAGAGGCATTGAGGAGTTTTGCCCTATGGCTATAGAGCAAGGTCCCTATGATTTAAAAACTAAGAAGCAACACATTTCTGAGCCCGCTCTTGCTTATGTGAAATCTGACTTATTTGTATGTTTATGGCAGTGTGTTTGAAGTAGGAATGCAAGCTGCCAGTGTTAATTTAAAATACCTTACCAATTGTAGTATATGAAAAGCTTTCATATCTATATAATGTAGTGCTCAGCCATAGCTGTTAGACAAGGAACCTGTGAGTTAGGTTGGCTGAACTGCTGTTCCTGCTTTAATTTTCATAGTGTGACATTTTCAGGGGAGATTCAAGGTTATGGCACAGCTGAGGAGGGAGGGGCAGTATCTCTTGCCTCTTGAAAGTGCCTTTTTATTTGAGTTTCCTAATGCTTCATTTAACTCACTGATCACTGCAGAGCTAAAGGGTTAAGTGGAATTCTAGCTTATGTGTTTGTGACAAAATTGTTGAGCTTATATAAGATAAGAATACTTCTTGTTTCTGGTTGCCAATCTAAGTGTGTTAACTGTGGTGAACTTGGATAATATTCAAATTCTGAATCTCAGTATAAAGTTAGATAAAGGCTACAGCCATTTCATATGGGTTACCCATTCATTTTACCATTCAGATTCCTGGAGTTTATCCTGAATAATTGTCCTGTGTGTTTTTAGAGTAACATCTGTTGCATGGTATCATGTAATGGAATGTAGTACAGCCTAATTTAAGTTGATTTGAAACTTTGCCATTGCACTGTAGTAGTGCCTGAGAGGGCGAGAGGTTTTGTGGTGGATAGACTGGTTACAAGTAGACAATACTGAGAAAGATGAACTTGCATTTGAACTGCAAAGGATTAAGTAATTTTACTCTGAGATTGGTTTGTTTTGCAGTTTTGCTCAGACTTCTTTCATCATTTGCCAGCTAATGCAGTGAGTGAATTCTGCTTATATTAGGCCATCCATCTACAGTTATAAATATAACTATCACTACAAAACACCACTGCAGGAGAATCAAGTCTTATTTTGGAGTGGGAGGAGCAGGCTCGAAAGAACTGTCTGGCTGTGGCAGAGCTTGAACTGCATGATGGCTTAGAAGTTTTACTGTGAGAACTTTCTTTTATTTGGTATTGTTTCTGCAAAGATTTGACTCCATGTAGCAAGCATGTTCTGAGGCATTAATATTTGGATTATCACTTTATGTGCTTACCTTTATGATCCGTATCTATTAAACCTGTGCAAATGCAATCTAGATGGCTTGCAAAAATGTCAGTGCTTGATTAGTCACCACATCTAGAGACAATAGCTCAAACATCTCACCTCCATTCCTTTTTGTGGCGTTGGAGGGTCAGGTAACTGTTGGGGTATCACTCTTTGTGTGTTCATGAAATGGAAGCAATGCCATTTGGTGAAGTGTCCCTCCATAATTTTAGCGTTATACTACTGAAAGCACCATTTGAGTTGGTTCTCAGCTGCCAGTCCTATCTGACCTTTGGAGATTTTGGTAAGCTGCCAAATGTGTAGACATCTAGATTTTTATTTTAATATGCAGAGTTTCTTGCTCAGCAGCATTTTCCAGATGCTGCCTTTGCACCAGGCCCTAATTAGGTAAGAAGTGTGAATGTCTTCGCAGATCCCTGTACCGGCTTTTAGAAATTCTTTGCTCCTCCCTGCTTTTGAATCTTTAAAAATTTTGGCAAGTCTGCTTATGCATGTTTCTACAGACAACAGAATGCTGATGCAAATTGAGAACAGCAAGCAAAATGTTGGGTGTTGTTGCACACGGGGGGAGGCTGTCTTAATAAAGCAGTGTTATATTTCATTTGTTTACTTTTGGGACATGTTTCAGTCGGGACAAATGGAGGTAGAAATTGCAGTTTCAGATAGTCCTGAAGGAGAACGAAGGCTTTTGCTTCCAGGGTTCTGGTTTTGACCACATATGGTTATAAAAATACGCCGCAAATGGAACAGCAAACATTTTGGGACAAAGGAGATGCAGAGGGTTTTTTCAGAGTAGGTTATCATACCGGAGACTATGTTAAGCAAAATAATCTAGCGTTTTGCAACTCTGTGGATGAGATTATGGTTATGGACATCATGCTGCGTTCTTAAGGTCTTTTATATTTTATTTTTATTGTTGTGATTAAACAGTCTATTCCTTTTACACAAAGAATGTCTTGATGGTAGCCTGAGCTCCTTAGATGTGGAAGTGCTGATCCACAGCATGTGGTGCAATCCTGGGTCTGATCAGTGCTGAGAGAATTGTGCCTTTTGTCTCTGGGTGCAGGCAAGTTCCACCTTGGGAGTGAAGCTGGTGTGCTTGAGGATGAGAAAGTGGTGAGGAGCCCTGTGCTTAGTTTTGACACCAGGCTTTTAACTGTGTACAGTGAATTTTGTGGCTTTCTGTCCCTGCTAATGCTGCTGAAAACCCCTTTCACAGCAGTCAGAGAGCCATTTCCCTGGGTGTGCTGTGTGCACACATGCTTATCTTGGAATTGAGTTTGAATTAGCCTGCATACTTGAAGCAATTGTGATAACATTTTGATATTTTCCACTTCCAGTTGCAAGCTGGAATTTCATCCCCAGAGATCCACGTCCTCGATTCTCAAAGCTCCAGCACCTTTTTACTCAAGCATCTTCATAAAGCTAGAAAATGCACTGACTGACTTCACAAGGTGAGGGTGACTATACAACAGTGAGTCTTGTCTTAAAATATCTTTACAGTATTACAGTGCTGACTTGTAGTCCCTTGACTTGGCAGCTACTGGTTGATTTCCTGCCAAGATGGGCCAGGCTGGCACTTGAAACTGCCTTCCTTTCATTCTCAGTAGGTAGCTCATCTTTCTGTGCTTGGGCAGCAGGAAGAAAGTATGGGCTGAAGGGAATTGTAAATGAACCTGGTGTCTTTCTCTGACAACTTGTAAGGTTGAGATTTCTTATTTTCATGAAAAAGTGACATATAATCCAGGAACAAGGAGGAGACTCTCAGTCTTCTACATCACAGCAAATAACAATTGAGGTGATAAAGAATCCGTGGTACTATGTGGGCTCGTTACTTTTTCGAGTTGAATAACAATTTACATTTGCCAGCTGTGGCAGATTTGTTGCTCTAGTATATTGAAAAGTTCAGTGTTTTGCTGAAGCATTTGGTGTAGTGGTGTGAGCACCTCTTGAACAATGGCCTTGTCTTCAGTTTTGTAATCCTTTTCTTATTACATATTGTTTATTTTCATATCAATAAAGCTCTTTACCTTTATTGAGAGTTGGTATCTGCAATGTGGTGAGTAATCCTTTGTCTCAGCATCCTCAAGTCCAGCCTGTCCTGTGGTTTGGTTTTACTTGTGTTCTGAATGAGTGACAAAATTCTGATTTTTCTGCCAAGTGAGATTTAAACTTTGTGTATAGTTGATATACCTATAAGCATAAAACAGTTCCAAAAATTGCTGGCTTGAATTTGTACAGCTAGAAACATTAATTAGGCTTAAAGTAATTTACAGCGAGTACCTTTTACCTTTGTTCAATTTACAAATTGCTAAGATGTGCTGTGTAGCAGGAAATGGCAAAGTGGCACTTGGCAGACAGAGCAGCAGCAGGAAAGACAGATGATCAATGTCTGGCAGAAGTGATGGTGCCTGTTCAGGAAAAGACCTATGGTAGGAGGAGGGATGGTGTCAGGAATGTGATGGCAGTGTGGGAACTGATGGGCACAGTCCTTAGGCACAATAAATGTTTAGATACCATGACGGAATCAATATTTAGCAGTGGACTTATAAATTAAATCAGGAAGCCCAGCTTGAATATTTCAGTTCACTGTAGCTTGCAGTTTTTGTGGTTCTAGTAATTCTTTATCGTTTATGACTGAAAGATTTTGTTAGATGAGTTTTTGTTGTGGTATAAGGCCACATCTGTTGACAATGATGTGTCAGAACTCCCTGGGGAAAGGACTGAGCAGGAGTCATTACTGCACAGCCAGCACACAGGGTCAGGCAAAAGGAACCACTGGGGTCTCCTAGGTCAGGATAGCAGTAAGGTCACTGGTGCAGGGAGGAGGAGATAAATGTCCAACTTCAGCTGAAAAAAATCAAAGGCTATGGGAAATGAGATCACTCTGTTGTGATGTTTAAAGTACCCTTTGGAAATGTTATGTGCAACAGCTGAGGATGTACAGAGCCCAGGCAAGAGCCCAAGATGCTGTAGAATGTATCAACTCTGAGGAATATTTGGGGTTTTTTAATTAAAAAAAACAAAACAAAACAACCCAGTGATTTTGTTTGCAGTTGTGAGTAGGGTCCAGATACGCCTGGTTGTGTTTTGGGTTGTCTGTTCAGCTGCACTGTGATACTAATGGGGCTTAAAAGCAGCTGATTAGTGTAGGTGTGTGTACAGAAGACTAAAACCTGTGAAGAAAGGATAGTTAACGTTGCCTCCTGAGCTTGGGCAGGCCAGGATTAAGTACAGAACAAATCCAGCCATTGAAGAGGGGTTGCAGGAGATGTAATGAGTTTTGTCTGAGGCCTTTGTGTGTAGTGGATGTGTAAGGGGTCAGTTCAAATGCATCACAGGCAGTGTGTGAGCCAGTGAAAATTTGTTCTCTCTGTCCTAGGCAGAGAATGTATTCTTAGAGTGTCATGTCAGAGCTTTAGCTGACTCTGCAAGACCACTCCCAAGGGAATGGCAGGGCTTAGGTGGTGAAGAGCTGAAGCAGGAAAACACCTTGACTGTGGTACGGGTGTGTGGTGAAGGTGAGCTCCGCGTGCAGCAGCTCTGCAGCTGCAGGTTATTCCACACAGCTCGAGGAAGCCTGCAAGCTGTGGGAAGGGTGGATGTGGCCTGAGGAACCCAGCAGAACGGGGTGGGAGCAACTGTGAGGCCAGGCTATGAAAGTGGCTCAGTAATGAGTGTGAATATCTGTGTGGGAACAATGTGTTCCTGCCTCAATGCCGTTACCGTTCCTTTTTGGGCTAAATTGCACTTTGAAGCGTTACAAATGCCATCTGCGTTTGAGGGTAAAAATCCTCTGCTACTTCATGTTGAAAACTAAAAACAAAGCAGTGTTTTCTGTGTAGATCTAAGTATAATCAGCCCTTGCCTTTATTTTTCTGGGATAATATTCCCAGCATATCGGGTCATTTAAGGCAATGGTTTCGCAAGATTGTTTTGATCTCATATCCTTATCAGTAAAAGATTTGTGAGCACATACACACCAGAAATATATGTGTTCTTTATACGTTTGCTCACCTACTTAGACAGAAAATAGAAATTAATAAAGGAGAAGACAAATAATTAGAAAATTTGGGTTGGTTTTTTTTTTAAACAATTTTTTACTTTCATTAAGGAATAATTCAGTGAGGGCTGTGTGATTGAACATGCCTCTCTAAATTTTTGTATATGTTGGTTCATCACTTGTTTTCACATTTTAGGGGCTGGTTCTAGGTTCAGTTTATTTCAATACTTGGTTTTAATGACTTTCCTAGTCAAATAAGGTACCTCACAAAGATCCAGGTGGAAGAAGTCCCTTGTTGGTTGTGCTTGTACTAAACAGTGATACTGATTTTGCATTCCCATATGCTAGCTATGCAGAGATTGTCCATGGGATTCATCTATTCAATTTCCACCTTCCTGATGTCCATCAGTTCTTCTTGCAGACTAATGGGAAGATGTTGCATTTTCTCTTTTCCTGAAGCACTTCTTTGTGAAGGTTTTTGAACAGTGTTGTTTTTTTAAAAAAGATTTTTAAGTTTAGGCAATTATATGCAGCTTTTGGAGATTTTTAATAGGGTTTTTTTTCAGTGGAAACATTTCCAAACATCTGTTTTCAAAGCAGTCTCTGTAAAGTGAGTTTCTTCTGGAAAGCAGTTACTGTATTCCTCCCTATTGAAATGTCAGCTTCACCTTGAAGGGGCACCTTAGGTGTGTATTTATTTGAAAATATATGGCAGGTAGGATAATGCTGAGAGCCCCCTTGTCCTCACAGAGAAGATCAGCCAGTTCTGAATAATTGCCTTTACAGGAAAAAAAACACATGGTGTGTTAGGAAGTTTGACACCTGTTTTAAGCCCTTTGCCCCAAGATAAGTAGCAGATATTACTGTGGGAACATGAATTTCATGGTCACACCCCATCTTGTTACAAGGTATTAATTCTACTGAAGATCTTATTTTTCTAGAATTATATAATCAATGAAATCCTGTAAGCACTTGGTGCGCTTCTGCCTCCAGCGTTGCTGTGTTAGATTATCTATGAATGATGTGGTGAAAAAATTTCATGTGTGGTTACAGAGTTGACTGCTTTAACTGGAATAAAAAAATAAAAGGATTCCAGTGTCAAGGTTACAGATAAAATCACCTAAGTGTACAGTTTTCTCATAAAACATTTTTTCTGTTATAATAGACTGTTCAGCCTGCTCTGATACAGGGTTGCTGGAGTGACTCACGAAGGAGAAGTTCCCACTGTGTTTCATTGCTGAAACAGTCCAGCATATACCCCAAGATGAGGCGTGTAGGAAACATCTGTAAGGTCAGCCAACAGTGTAGCACACCTCCCACACTGCATAATTTGTTCTAATGCTTGTTTCCTCCAATCTTCAGCTGTTTTCTGAACTCTTCCAGCAGTATTTGTTGACTGACTGACTGACAATGCTGTCTTGTCTTCCATGTATTATTTCAGCCATTTTTTACTGCAGTAGGAAGAGCAAATGCTTTCCCAATGCTGTATGCCTTTGTTTCTTCTGCTGTAAAGTAAGAAACCTTAAAAAAAGCTTTTGAAGATTTGCCATTAAATTCAGGTGGTTGGGGTTTTTTTTTAGGTGAAGTAGTATATAAAGTATCACATGACTTGAATAAATTGTAAAGATGGGTTCTCACCTCACTGGGTGCTTAATTTTTACATGTCTTGCTAGTCATGATGGTTTCATATTGTCATCATCTAATATCTCAAGGCAAAATATGTATTTCGAGTGAGGTTCATTGTTAATAGTGGTAGATGTAAATCCATATTTCAAATAGTTATCATAATCCAGTTTTTTCGGCCAACTTTTTGTCAGCTGTGGTTAGATTGTTGGTTTTACCTCATAATGTGTGTGACAAGTAGCTTTTGCTGGGAATAGGAAGTCAGTTGTTGCATATGGATTTCGAAGCAAAAAGATCTCTCTTGGCATCTGTGTATCTGACACAATAACACTTCAGTCTTCATGATCAGAGGTGATTTTAGCAGGATTTGCAGCTGTAGCGGGCCCTAAAGGCTCTAAACCATTTGTGTATTTCCCTGGTTAGAATTCCTTGCCATCATTGCCTTTGTTAATTGTGGTTTTGGGCAGTGCCAGTTAAACTTCTACCAATAAGCATTCCTAAATAATGGAAGTTTTGCTTTGCTGAGTTCTGTTGGTTTTGTTTGCATCTGGGACTTGTAAGAAGGGACAGCAATTATTCTGGTGTGCTTATAGCAGCCAGGGTAGTGTAGTTCCCATCGTGCAGCCTGAGGCTACAACAGATAAATTCCTTGTACCTGGGAAACGTCTGCTATCAAGCACCAGTACTGTCTTGGTACCCACCCAAAAAGTGTATCTGCTCATGTACAGCTCATCTTTCTGGAGCTGCCAAGGAGTGAAATACAATTTGAGCCCCTGAAGAAGATGCAAAAGCAAGGTGGGATTGCAGATAATTGTGTTTTGGGTAAAAAGAGAAGATAAAGCAGGGAGTTGCTTTTTAAAAGTTGTTTACAAGCCACTTAAAACCAAAGGAAGAAATGTAGAATGAAGACAGGAAAGTCTAGAATAGAAAAAAGTGAGAAAAGCGTTTTAAAATGCTTTTCTGCAAACAGTAGTTAGAGCTTTGTAAAGACTGAAGATTTTAGGAGTGTGTATTGAATAAGTGGCTTAGGGGTTTTTTTTTCTGGACTGTGTACTCATGCCAAGTTTCTCACTTCATGTTTACCTCTCGTTATTTTAACCAGAACTATATTGCTGCTTTTCAAATACTCTGTTATTATGACCAGGTACAGAAAGCAACCATGTCATCACAGAAACAGATCTTATAAAACAGCTGTGTTTTGCATCAATACTTGTTCTGATGTCTTCAGTAGCTCTGCTATTTCTTTCTGAATTTAAGTTGTTCTGTAAGAACTCTCTAATTTCCTTTTCTTTTCTTTGGAACGTTTTTCCTTGCATGTATTTTATGAGATCTGACTCTCCCATGACATGTGATGAGTGAATCAGTGTGCTGGAGATGTGTACAAGTGAAATTTGTCTTCCTTTTGGGCCTCTAGTGTTTAGTAGTTTTGTTCCTTCCTGGTCAGTCTACAGATGCTTGAAATACTTGTGCTTGTTAGGAGTTGCCATTTGAATCTAAGTAATTCATACTTTAGATATCTCCAAGTAGCTTAGAATTAGAAAAGCTTTCTTCTGGCAGCATTCATGGGATATTCAACTAAGCAATAGGAAAATGCTTCTTTATAAGTAATAAGCTAATACTGTATTTGTATAATCAGGCTTGCCTGAGGAGTGTGACTGTCTTGTCAGGAGTTGTTGGAATGCTGCCTTTTGACAGTGTTGGAGACAATCTTAGCTTTTGGTTGGTGTGAGTGACCACTGGGTAGTGAAACAACTGCAGTGGGGTGGAGGAGTTGGGGCGGGTCAGCCAGGCCAGTCTGGGCCTCTCAGAGTTCTTGAGGGAGTGCTGGTGTGATACCGGCTCTTTCTCCACAACGCATCTGATGCAAAACGTGGTTCAGCTGAGCTATCTGCATGAAAAAAAAACCCGTTATGAGGCTTGGTGAAGAATGTAAACACTTGGATCCAGGTAGTTATGCATACTGTGGTTCCATAGTATCATGGATATCATGAGAACAATGAAATGGAACTCAAGCGGGACCGAGATCTTGGTGCAAGTTCTGCAGTCTAAAAGTGCACGAGGGTGTTAATAAGGAACTTGTGTTCAGCAAAAAAGCTCTAATGATATATCAAATGCAGAAATCCTGACTAATAGTTAGCTAAAGAGGGGATTTAGAGAAGACCCTGTGCAGTTCCAGCATCCTTTTGTTACCTGCTTTGTCAATTAATATTTCTCTGTTGTGAAAGGCTTTAAATGATCTGTTCGACACGCAGTGGCCAGTGGCTGATCTCTCACTGACAGGAAATGAAGACTGTGTCCTCTAACAAAAAAAATAATGCAGTGCTGTATATTCATGGAATGAATAAGGAGCTAAAGCCCTCAAAGCAGGTGTTTGGTTTAGAAGAGTTAGGTTCTTTGAACTGGAAGAAATAACTTGATGTGTTTAACTGTTCTGAGATTCTATGGCGAAGTCTGCAGGGTGCTGCAACTTCATTTGTTTGTTTATACTGGTGGTTTCTAAATGTCTGTTCTTGGCTTGTTTGGTGGCAAGTCTTGCAATAGTTTCCTGCAACTGAACAAAGGAGCAGTGTCGAGTATTTGAGAAAAAATAAGGTAGGCAAAAGGCAGTGCTTAGCAGGTAGGTGAGAAAAGGTACTGCCCAACAACTCAGCTTTGAAATCCTTGAGTTGAAAAACAAATCTTGTTTTCTCACACACCTCTCCTTTTCCCTGCATGCTCTGTTGTCCTGCTTTAGCATCTCAGAACACACGGGAACTTGGCTTTAGTCCTACATAAAGCAGTGTTTAGGCAGGAAGAGGTTTGCCCACATGTCGGTCCTGATGAGGTATGTTAATTTTGAATAACTTCTCACACTGAACCATCTGATTGCGTTTTTGGAGCTGTTGTTTCAAATTCTTGTCCTGCAGAGATACCCATGTGACTGATTTGTTTTTGAAGGTGCTCTTAACAGACCGACAAGCTGGAAATGCAGAATTGAGCCAGTAATAGTTTAGGTCTCCATGGTGACCATAGGATCTTGAAAACTAAGGCAATTATTTTTTATTTCCTAGGGCTCTAGGTTACTCCTAGGCCCTATGGGTTTAGGCTTCTAGTGGTAAAAAGTGTTTCCTCAGGCAGTATAGAAAACTATATACAATATAGCACATAATCCCCAGGTTTGTAATTACAGGAGACACTGGGGTAGTGTTCAATAAAAAAAACCAATAGGAAGCCTTTGAGGAGGTCTACAGAGATGAATTACACTTTGCAAATTACTTCAAAAGAACCTTATAAATTGTTTTCTGGGCTGCCTTCATAAAGAGTCAAAAGAAGAAGCTTGTTGTGTGTCAGTTACTACGCTTGAAGACAGCGTAAGCTACTAATGAGGGAGTGAAATTGTGCTTTCTGTTGCATATACTTTATATCTTCTAATCTACTGAACCCAGATTTTCAGTTAGTTATACACAGAGGCATGACTCAAAGTTATTGAAGCACTCTTGAAATCTGAGGATGAGGAGGAACAGCTCTGAGGGAATGTGTCTGTAAAATAAGCACGTATATGATGTATCACATCTGCCTAAATAAATGCCAATACAGCCTGTGGCTTTGGCAGTTGATTATTTACTATAATTCAACCCTCACATCAAAATAACTTCACTTCTTTAGTGCTGATGGTCAGAAAGAATAAATATACATTTATTTTGAAAAGTGGAAATAATATTAACTTCAAGATGGTTTGTTTGACTTTGCAAGGATAAATAGACCCAGGAGTAAATGGTGTTGATTTTGAGTGCTTTAACATAGTTATTGTGAGTCAGAGACAAGGACCAGTCTTTGTGCTTCAGTGACAAAGTGTCTAGACATGGAATTGAAATCTGAACTATTTATGCAGTGTTCTCTTTCGTCGAATGGAGTAATATAACCAGTATCAATAAATGACTGGCATCCATTTTTTGTTTCTTCATTCTCTTCTGGAGAAAGATGAGTTTGATAGTTGAAGGCAGAGTTCTCCTGCCATCTGATACTTTCCCACAGCATGGAGCCCCCCTAAGGACTCTGTGGCTTTTGCCTGTCAGAGCTCGGTAGCCATATGAGCCACAAATTGTGCCATTTGCAGAGAGAGCCTGGGGGAATGGTTCTTTCCTTGCATTGCATATGCAGGCACGGCTGAACAATCAGGGTTTTACCCTTCTCAGAAGCATTACAGGTCTGTAATTGCTCTGTCAAAGGTAAAGGCAGAAACCTTGATGGACAAGGGGAAAGTAACTTTTGTGTCACAGCAAATTGAGTTCCTGAAATGTCAAGTTGGCATGTGAAAATTTAATTTGAAATACTGACTTTGAAGGCATATTGTGACATACAGCTTGAGTTTGAAGCTTTATTAAGCTTGCAAACCTCTACCCTTTCTTTCTCATGCCATTCTCCAGCGATGTTTCATATACTCACTGAGCATGATGGAAATAACAAATCTGAATTGCCGTGTTCTGATGATATTTGAGGAACTCAGACAGTGGATGTTGCACACCAGTATTAGTAGTGTGAAAAGTCTTTTCTTAATTTGCAGAAGTATGTTTTCAGTGGAAAAAGGGCTAACATATTCCCGTTATTGCATTATTAAAAATAAAAGCCAAAAAATTGGCAGGAATTCAGGAAAAGTTTAAAATGCTCCAGTTCCCTGGGAATGGATTTCTCTTTCAGTACTCATTGTAACTGACCCCAACTTGCAGTGACATGGAATTTATTATTTATTCCAGCTTCCTAAGCATTAACAACACTTTGGCTTGAAGAACTTGTAAAGAGGTTTTTAGACTGTGGCTTGCTCTCTGCTTGTACCTTGTTTAGGATTTGCTGAGTTTGGTTTAAATTGAAATAAGATGAACTGTTAGGTGCATGATTTTAAGTTACTTGTTTGTTTCTAATGACCAAATAGAGAAAGTGTAAAGATCTTGCTGGGCAAGCTTGCACCTGGAATTTGAGCAGCCCATTTTGGTGTGCTGTAAATATTATGCGTTCCTAAAGTTAAAAAGAATCCAATCTCCGTTATGTCCTGTTATTCTTTATTCTAAAACTCAAAATGAAGCTTTTTCCATCTTGGTTGTTGAGTGTGCTTCTTCACTCCCCCNCACTACTGAAATATTTGGCAGTGGTATATTTGGTGAACAGCCTGTGCCAATCTAGGGGGCATTCCTTGGAAAGTCTCTGCCTGCATAGCAAACTCTCATTGTTCTACACATTGCTAGAGTTAGTATCCTGTCTTTCTATTTTGTAGAGAGATAATCCTCTTTTATTAAAACTAAGATTTCGGAAAAAATGTGTCCCTTTAGCAAGGTTTGGGTTTCAACACTTGGGATGAATACCATAAAAATAATTTCCTGTGTCCAGCTACCACTTGCCCTCTGTAAGAAGCAGTTCTTTGTTTGAAGGCTGTCAGGTTACAGGACCAACACTTGGATTCCTCCTCAGCTGCTCCTAGTAGGGAACATGTATTTTTCAGTTGCCTGCTGCTAACAGCAAAGAGAACCCTTGTTTGTAAGTGTGAGATATGTTTGGCAATAAATATCTAATTCCAAGTCTTGCAAGAAATGTTTGTTACCAAGTAACGAGCTTTACTTTATTCCAGCATCACAGAGCACATCGTCCATATTGAGCAATTGTCATCAATGCTGTTTCCTTCTCAGATTGTCTGTTCTGTGTGAAAATGGGGCTCTTATTCATGCGCTGATGGTTATTGAATCTTGCATAAATACTGCTGTCACAGCACACTAAGGGGGGGATTTAGACATGCAGCAGTTGTTTGCAAACCAGTGAGGAATCTGCCCTGGCTGTGGGTGGTGGTGCACATGGAAAATGCTGTCAAGCTGGGTGACTTGGCATGTTGTTCTTAAATACAGATTTTGAAACACTTGGGACACGTTAACTCTACACAAGAGGATGTTAATTCAAGTAGTGTCAAACTCCCTGGCCCCTGATCGGGGTTCTACTTTTGAGCTATGTTTGAAAGAGAATCTCGTCCACTGTTAGGATGATTTCGTGTGTATTGTGCTCTGGAAACCCTTTTGTTTCATTTCAAGCAGAGTTGTACTGCTAAGCTGTTAGTTTGATAGCTTTTCATCAGGAGTGAAACTCTGGATGCTGACTGGCAAGAAGGGAATTCTCAGCAGTTTTCTGTGTGAGGTACTCTGGTAAACATGGTTCCAAAGACTGCTTCCTGCTTTAGGTGACCAAAGGGACTGCAGGGCTCTCCACTGAGTGTTGGGTGGGTCAGGAATTCATCACAGCCACAACAGTGCAGCAACCTGTTTTACACTCCCTGGTGTGCAGAAACTTCTACAAATGAGCTTTCTGATGGGGCTAACTGCTCTGCTGACCATCCTTCAGTTGTTCCTGAGATCAGTAGCTTAAGTGGACTGTAGTACAATATCCCTCTGCTTGGTGGAGATGGGGCAGGAAACTTTTTGGGCAGTGTATCAACAGAAGAATTAGTTGGTTTCCTGTTTTTTTTTCTCCTCAAACTTCAAAATCTGAAAGCATTCTTATGTTCATTATTTAAAATTTAAATGAGTTAGTGTTAGGAGAGAGGTTCTGCCTAAGAGTGGGATGGAAGTTTTAATCAACTGTGCGTTTTGATAGTTTGGTTGTGTGAAAGCAAATAATGATGTACATCAATTTGCATGTTTTTTTGGGTTGAGCTAGAAATTAGAAATTCCTTTCAAAGGAAATTCTTTCTGAGGAGGGAAGTCTGCTTGATAGAGCAGAATTGCAGCCAAACTAAATTGTCAAATGAGCCCAACCAATGCAAGATCTAGTCTTCCTTTCAGCTGAAAAGCTGTGGGGAAGCTAGCGTTAGTTTTCCTTGTTTACTCCTTATTTTAGTGCCAGATACTTCCAAAGTCATCTGGCATTAAAATAAATGTTCTACACAGAACATTATATGTTGACTTGTATTAATTTGTGTTGTAGAAGTGGTCGGTGTGTCTTGCTGACAGATGAAGCCTAAGAATGTTGTGTTTGGAATACTTGTACCTTTCATTTTTTTCCCTTCCTTGTGGAAAAAGTTGCTTTAAGAACTGCCTGCTAAGTTGGAAATGGCCTTACTTGCCTTCAGTTATAAATAGTAATAAAAAGGAAGGGGATTCCCCTGCTGTCAAGCCCCATTCATGGCTTTCTATTTTGGTTCAAGCCATGTCTTAGAGTGAGTGTGCTGTGACTTCCAGCCCTCAGCATGCTGCAGCAAGTGTAGTTACGTTTCAAAAACGATGTACTTGAGGTCATAGGCAGATAACAACGTGTTGGCACAAGTCCTTTGTTTTTCGTTTTCTTTTTTTTTCTTTTATGTTATTGGAGTTAGAGATGCCCCAATATGTATTGAACCAGTGCCCATGTGCTAATTGGTGTGCCTCATGCATTCTTTTGGGCTCTGTTGAATCATGAGAAGCTGTTAATGGTGAAACAGCACTGTGCCTGAAATTTGAAGAAAAGAAATCTTGTGTCTATGACAGCTTGAAAAGGCAACCCATTTTGTTTGTTCTTACTGCTTTCTCTTAGAGGGTATGGCTCTTGTACTGCTGTGGAAGAGAAGCACTTTAAATAAATGGAAAAACAGTTTAGTCACATTTTGATGTGTGTTCTTTCTTTAAGACCACATTTAAAAATAGTTGAAAAAACCTGTTCTATAAAGTGTTAGTAAAAACACACCATCATTTGATACTAGAAGTGCTAACTGTTGTCAACTGTTTAATTACATGTATTGTGGATCTCACTAGCTGATCAGTTATCTTATTAAAATACATGCTGGGCCAAATGCAGGCTGGTACTGGTGTCCAGTTTACTCCTCACCTTCAAGTCATGCTGTTTGTCTTCAATTCTGCAATTGAATGTGATGGGAGGAAGCCTTTGATCAGCTGAAATATGATTGATACTTTGTCTTGCAGGTAGTGCCACTGGACAATTGGATTCCTAATCCAAGGTTTTGTATGAAAAAACAGCTCTTGTAGTGCAGTGTAAAAAGCTCTGTATCTGTTACGTGCATGGCAGGGCATAATTAGTGATATTCCAATATTTTATATGTCACTGTAACCTAGTTTTGAAGGGAAAATGAAGGCAGGTTTGGCCTCGACTTCAAGAGCTAGTTAAATTGATTTGACATAAGTAGTAGTTTTATGTCATTTCCCAAAACAAGACAACAAAACCGTGGGCCAAGGTGGAATTAGTTTGAAAAACATCATCTGTCATAAGCTCATGTCAATCCTTTTCCATCCTTTTGCTCATGTCAGACAAACTAAAACCAGATTCTCCGTGATTGGCACAAGTAGGTTATGAGTGGTGATAGTACTTGCGGTTGTTGAGATGAAGGAGCAGCTGCTGTTGTGGGTTTTTCAGTGCTCTACAATACACCAAGGAAGCTGCTCAGGATTCATCTGCTTCTTTCTGCAAAGCTGTTCTGTTGCAGCCAAGGCCATTGTTTACATGTACCACGCATAAACAGAGTGTTTTGTCTTATATGAAGGTAAATACGGTTATGGAATGAGTGCCTGTTAGTAAGGTGTGATTTCCTTGGCAGAACATTAACTGTCTCCTGAGACAAGGATAATTTTGGGGTAATTTAGATCATCAGCTTTAGAGATATTAACCACCATCAGCTATTTTTTATGTTTTTGAAGGAAGCAACAAAAGACCAGAGCATTTGTATAAGCATCAGTCTGGAAGGATGTGAAATGAAATCAGTTTTGTGTGCTCTATCTGAGCTGGCTCTAATGATTTCTGAGTGACCAGGTTATCGATACTCACCACCTTGGCAATGGATTCTTTCTCTGGCTATGTAACCGTTTGGAAGCTGGATCTGAGCAGTAGTTTTTTACTCAACACTGCAAGGATTTTGATATGCACAAATGGAAGCATCTTTTACTTCAATCCAGATGTCATAGAAAAGCCTCTGAATCCTGTGCTGTTTACAGTGTGCTGGTAGTATTTTAAGTGGAATTGACTACAAGTCCTTACTGCTCCCTGACCTGCAATGGACACTACATACACAGGAGAAGGCATCTCAGAGGATTCGTTGTGAAATTTTGTAGCACAATACTACATTCTGTATCTCAAAAATACAGGGATTGTAGTTTGCCATTTTGGGAGCAGCTGGTCTTGTAAAAATTCCCCAAGAGTGCAGCAAGTTCACCCAGTGCTCCAAGAGTGCTGGCTGTGCTGTGTTCTCCCAAGTTCCCACTCTTACAGTTACAGTGCTGAGACTTAAGAATTCAGCTAGCATTTGATGTTTGAGATGACCATTTCACTGATATCTCTGACAGGTCAGCAATACTTAAATCAAATTAAGTTGCTGGTGGCAGCAAGCACAGGATCATTCCAGTAAGGATTTTGGGTAAAATAGATACCTAGCAATAGGTTACAGTGTAAGTTTGCTTTGAGTTCCCAGTTGTTTCTGGCATGGCTGGAGTTCTCTGAAATAAGATTAACCTTGTCCTTATCTGTAAACTTTTGAGATGAAATGACTTAAAATAACTACTGCATGTTTATGTAGTACTTCTTTGTACTCAGCCTTAAAACTGAAGGAAAGCTATTGATGCACTTCATGTTCTTTTAATCAAAGGGAACAAAGATTTTACATTAATTTTTGTACATTACCCTCAGTAGGTGTGGAATAGTGAAGGGAAGGGCAGGTGCTCATGCTGGGAATATCTGATGTCTATGGAAACGTCCAGCTTTACTGCCTCGAAGAGCAGCACTGCTGAAGTGACTGGCAGTGAGAGCTACTGTACTTTCAAGACCAACAAATCATTTCATTTCCCAGATAACTTTTTTTTTTTGGTTAAACACTTGTAAATTAATGCTTGCAACCTCGAACAACATATTGTAGTGGCATGTTCATTACTGAGGCTGGGAGTGATGGAACCAGTCAGGAAGGAGTAACACATACTGTGTGTGTTGTGTGTGTCTGCATGCATATGATTTGCATCACTGGATAACACCATCAGCACCTTCTAAGTGTTGTTTAAACATTGTAATTTTTTTAACTCTGTGAGCATGTTGAAAGTTTTGAGGGCAATGTTAGACTTGGGGTAATGTGAATTTTAGTGGTTTTGAAAGGGAGATGAGGCCCGTGAAGAAACACTTGTAGAAGATACATTTCTTCTCAAATGAGCATTTTAGCATCAGTGTCTTAACATTCAGGAAGACTGGTAATATTTTTTGGATTGCAGTGTTTACTCTTTTCCTGGCTCTAGTGTAATTTCTTTGCTTAGTTTGCTGTATGAAGTTTAGCCTAAATATGTCAATGCTGACTTGATGAGTTACATGAGAATAAAAAATGGGATTTTTAGAAATGTTTAAAACTAGGCATTTCTTAAAGGTACTCTGTTATGATTTGGCAAAAACAGTGTAGTTTTTGACAGCCTCAGGCTGTGGCCTTCAGGTTCATGGATGTCAGTGAGGACGAATGACTTTGGCATTTCAAGAGAAACTGGGTTCAGAAACAATTATCTGCTTGAAGCGTCTCACTGATGTGCTGTAGTGTTTTATCACAGATACCTTGAAAATACCTTGTCTGCAAATAAGTGTTGGGTGCTAGAAATAATCTGAAAACAATAAACTGAAAATCCTAAAATTTTCTGTCAAGAGTTTTTTTTTCTTTTCCATGCATTCCTAATATGAACTTTCTTGGAAGCATTGATCAAATGCTGTAGGTTTTCTACAGCTCATGTGTGTTTGGACAGCAGTTGCTGCTGCCAGGTCATTCCAGCTCAGTTCTGCCATTTGAGCTGCCCTAGTTTGTTATTAACTTTACTCCGAAGGACTGAAATGTGGTTGCTTTGCTGACACAAGTCAAGTTATTCAGGTTTTTCTGTTATTTGGCTTGGTCTGTCTGTCATTTTGAAAAGCAGTGTCACAACATGCTGTTGCTTTCATGAACCTCTTAGCTTAGGACAAGTATTTTAAATATGTTTTCCTCACGTGTCTCCCCACAACAGTACTCTGATGTGAGTTACAACTAAGTTTTTCTTGCTTGCTAGGCTGTCCTGTAGACCTGTTCCATTATTCAGAGAGTCCAGATTGGCAGGTTTCTTCATCATGTGACAAGTGTTTGGAGTTTTACATTTTTGTTTTTTTCTCTTTCAATGAAGATTGGCATGGTAAATTAGCTTCCCCAATATTTTGTTTGAGACCCTTTTTGGGCACAAGAACATTCAAGTGTAAATAAAATTAATTTTCTTCCCCCACTACCATTCCTGTCTCCACTGGCATGGCTTTCTTCTGTCAATGCAGTTGATTCTTAGTATTAGTTATATTTAATTGTCTGAATGCTGACTTGATTTTTGAAGTGCAAACACTTGAAAATATCTGGAATTTTCACCCCTACAGATTGCTTCAGCTGCTTACTGCCCTGCTGATATTTATCTTTCCTACTTGGGGCTGTTACTATATGCATCAATGGTTACAGCTATTGCCGTGAAGTTTTGCCTCTCCTGTTCCAGATTCGAAAACAATTAAGAGAAAAAGGACTGCTTTTTTTTTTTCCTTATCTCACTATGTATATATGTAGAGTAACTCTTAAAAGCTCTAAGGTGAATTTATTTCAATAGGTTGGATGATATGCTAGCTAGAGTACAGTAAAATGGCCTCTCCTACAGGGGGGGTAGTGTTGAGCCTGACAGACCCAGATGTAGCCACTCTCCCCTGCATTGTCAGTGCAACAATAAAGCTCTGTTCAGGCAGAGCTTCCCAACTTGGCTTTTTGGCTTGCCAGGGCTGATCTTAGGGCAACACTGAAGCTGCCACCGAAACATTCTTTGTTATGGTCAGGGCTCCAAGCCCACAGTGTTGCCCAAGTGTCCCTGACTCCTGTTCACACGGAGTTCCAGCAAGTTTGCCATTATGTTGTTTTTCAGCTTCTTCAAAAACCTGCTCCCAGCCTCAGGTTATGTGTTTGTGTCCTGCTGCCAAGCAGA
This sequence comes from Regulus satrapa, assembly GCA_013396955.1. Taxonomy (NCBI): domain Eukaryota; kingdom Metazoa; phylum Chordata; class Aves; order Passeriformes; family Regulidae; genus Regulus; species Regulus satrapa. The sequence continues at coordinate 492,254 of VWZN01017393.1, read as the reverse complement.
GTTTGTTGCAGATAGGGTTGGTGACTGGATGTTAACAACTTACAAAATGTGCGACTTTCGGTTTCCTGTTCCTGTGCCGGCAGGGCCCATCGTTCAAAGGTGATCCTAAAAGTTCTTTTTCTAAGAAGGAACTGCTCACAAAATAATGTAATTGAAGATGCAGAGCTAGTTGAAGCAGCCTAGTATGGAAAACTAAAGTACTGTGAGTTTTAGCAAGTTGTGTCAGTTCATATTTGAGGAAATGTAAAGCTTGTAAGAAGTTGGTGCTGATGGTAAAGCTCAAGGGGCGTTCTACAGCGTCTGTCCCTACTGCCTTTTCTAGCAGTAGGGCAAGACCCCTTGCAATAGGCCTTGAAATTTGTGTCCTGAAGTTAAAGCTAAGGTGTTCTTCTTGTTTTAATACTTCAAAAGTCACAGTTAAATCATGTATGAAATGCTGTGCATTTTAACCGAACTCTGTGCACACTGGGTCATGTTCTCTGAACCTTCTAGGTAATAGGCAATTGTCTTGCACCTGCCCACATTTTAGCAGAATTCTTCCTGTTCCTCTGTTAGTCCAGAGTTGTCTACCTCTCTGCTTTTTCCCCTGTAGCTTATTTAGGTGTTATCAAAGAAGAACTGTCTGATTTCTGTGACTTTGAATATACTAAACTTAAGTGATACTTTGTAATCGGGTGTATCTTATCATCCATCAGTCAGCTCTTACATCTGGAGAGTTTTCTGATGTTTTCTGGGATCTGGCTTGTAGAGAAAGCCTGTTTTCTGAGAGATAGGAAAGAGTCAGAGAGTTTCAGTTTAAATATTCTGTTCTACCAAATATTTTTTCCTTGTATATGCTTTCCATACTTCAAATAAATAGATAAGCAGCTCTAGCCAGGTAATTTCAGGATGTGTTAGAAGCTATCATCTTCATACATAGTTGGATGAGAAGTTAAATATCTTTTGGAAATGTATAAAGAAATATTGAGCTTCAAATACGTGCTTCAAAACAAGACACGTTTACTAAGGGGACACAGAAGGCAAGCTTAAACATTTTAGGGGCAGTAAAATAATAGAACCCCAAAGTCTCAGGAGCTTTCAAGTATGCGACTGAAGTACCAACTCGTGATACATAGTATAGAGTGACAAATCTGGGTTTATGTTGTCAGTGCTTATATTCTCATTGCAACATAGTTCATTTCCTGGAATTTGAGGTAGGAATTAGAAATGCCGCTAACAGAAGGAAACTTGGAACAGCTTTCAGTGTTCAGAAGGTCCTTGACTGATACTTGAAATAGTTGAAAGGAATTACACGCATCTGTGATTTGTAGAGCCTTTTCATCAAGGGTCCTTTAAAGAACAATCTTCTTTAGATAAGAGATGGGAACTGAGTTAAAGTCGTTCTTTCTTGAGTTGAAGTGCTCAGCATTATAGAAAAAAAGCTTCTGCCTGAAATTGTGTAAGATGAAGAACATTTTAGTGGGGTTTAATACTTGATACTTGAAAGATTTTCAAGAAATGGGAGTGCCTTATGCATATTCCCTTTTAGCTCACAGAACAAACTTTGCCATGTGTAAAAGAGCTCTGGAGCAGGAGCTGGTTTGCCCCCTTTGTCAGCAGCTCTGACTGCTGTCCCAGAATGAGCTTCTCAGCCTTCTGCAAAGTCAGTAATGAGTTGCTTTGTGTGTAAGGCAGCAGCTCCAGAGGGCAAAAGTTGTGAATTTTTTTTTTTTTCCACAGGATATTTTTTCCATATCTCTGCAGCTCCTCTTAGATGGTTGGGAACTTTATAAACAGCTGTCATGATCAGATCCTTAAAAAGTCTTGGGAAACTTTTAGAAAACTCTCAACCTAGAGCAGACTCTGCATCATAACCATAGATGTTGTTGGTCATCAAAAAATGGTTTCCCTGCCTGAGTAAACAAGCTAGTGTATGCTTTTATAAGGTTCTTGCAAGAAAGCTCAGTGTAAATTGAGGAATAGATTGCTTTTTTTGACTTGGAATCTTAATTTCGTTTTGCAGTTGGGAGTTAAAAATGCTACCACCTCTAAAATCCAGTATGCAGTTTATTCAGGTATTATACAAAACAAAGCAAGCTTCCTGTTCAGCAATTATGTGTGCAGGCGCTTTGTGAGGAGTTTTTAATTTGCATTATTATGCTTTTACTAAATGATCAGATATCTCTCATTTTTAAGGGGATTATGAAGTACCAGCCTGAATTTGAATTGCATATCTAGACCTAAGAGGGGCTAGTTCCCGAAGGTGCTTTCATCACTGGGTTCCTGTTTGTCTTCTGTAATACTCTTACCAAAATGTCTGTAACAAAATTCCTTCTGCCCTGCTTTTGCTTGGGATCTGAGGAGTTCTATTCTGGCTGACAAGAACAGTAAAGGAAGTGTGTTTATGAGGCAAAGTTAAACAGCTGACACAGTGGTGACATTCTGACTTGGTTGGAGTGTAGAACCAAAAAATCTGTGGAGGAATAGGCCACAAAGCCTCTTCAATTACAGGTTGGAGAGAAGCAAACAGTCACTACTGCAAACTGAGTTTAGTGCTAGGGAAAACCAATATATATAGATACACAAATGCATTTTGTGTTGATTGTGTAAAAGATCTTTAAAGCGACGTCATTGACTGTAGCACTTCTCCCAGTGTTTCTATGGCTTGAGCTTTGGTGATTCACTTGGGTTCCTTTGAGGATAGTGGTGTGGTGATGTACAGTCTGTGAAGTTAAACTGTAAAGGTCTGCTGATCTAAAGATCCAGCACTGGTGCTTGGCTGTCAGTGGTTGAGCTGAATGAGGGCAAGTAGGAAGAAATCAGTGTCTGCAGCTTTTCTTCTTTCTTAGAAGCACCAAGGGATCAAATTCAGTCTTCACCAGATGGAAAACTCAGTAGGATTTACATAAACTCTGTTTACATTTGGTGAGAGGCAGCCCCTTGGTTTTTAACTGTTCACTTTGACTCTTTCAAACCGTCTGGGGGTTTTACTTAGACTCTCTCTTCCTCCAGGGAATGTGGATAAAAGAAAGGTGTCTGCAAACTTGTCAGTACAGATTTGTCACTGTCATGTTATATCTCAATCTTGATCTCATTATTGTGAGCTTCTGTTTAGCTTAACAGGAGTTCAGCCATCCTTCCATTGATGCAGGGGAAAACAAAGCCGGAATAAACCCTGCGTTTTTGTTGCAGTTGTTGCTCTAATGTAACAGTTTTAAACTGCTCAAGTCCATACTTGGATCATCTTTAAGCAAGAATTTTGTTGGAGGTAAATTAACTGGAAGGAGAGATGCTGGGGTGTGTCACTCTTGATGCTTTAATTCTTCCAATGCTGCAGCTGCCTCTGCGACCTCTTTTTCAACAAAGCACTGCAACTGTTGTGGTCCTGGCTGTTGTTTTGTTGTTTTCAGTGTGCACTATTGCTTCCATGTTGAGCACACTTCACTTGTTCATCACCTGCATGCTGTCAGCTTTCTCTTTCTTGCAGCCTGAGTTTCCTGACTTGGCTTTTTGCCTGCTTGCTGCAGAAGGCTCCTAAGCGAACGACGTCAGAAAGGTCAAGCTTCTTTAATATTACAACTATCATTTTTTGTTGCTTGAAGTAATTTTTTTCCTCTTTACCATTTTCAAATATTGTGAATTATTTTCTATACTCAGTGTAACTTTTCAGCTGTAACTTAGAGATGGTAGGTATTAAAGGTGCCATGCGTGTGGTTGAGGTCAGTTTTTCAGTTAGGAATTAAACACAGTCAGGATCTGTTAAATGCTGCTAACATTCACTCACGAGGACTGAATGTGAGTGGCTGTATTTCTTTCCACTGCATCCAACTGATTCAACTGCAGTTCTGAGCTCCGAGCATGGGTCAGCATGTGGGTACTTCTCCTTAGTTCTGAGGCACAGGAGCTCTGATAGGGCTGCAAAAGCTGTAGTTCTGCAGTGGGTTTGCCTTGCAGAAGGCAGTGGTTTTGGAAAGCCACAGAGAGTGGTTTCCCAGGTGTTCAGCCTCTTGTGCTTCTGCACCTCTGTGATTCTTATCAAATGTGAGTGCCGCAGAGGGTGCTTTCTTAAGCACTACGTGAAGGAGGAATTGCTGCCAAGCCCCTCTCTTTATCTTCCCCTTCAGCCTGCTGTTTTCTACCCTCTGGTCTTCAGGTTGCACAGGCATTACTGGTCCTTTTAAAGGCTGCATATTTGCTTTGCAAAGGGCACTGTTATTCCTCTCCATTTCCAGACAACAGAGGCAATCTCAAGCTATCAAGCGTCTGTGCAAGGCTGTGAAAGTTGTCATAGCTTGGGTATACAAAGGAAATACTCAGTTCTGATCGTCTTCCTTTTGTGGTTTGTGTGGTTGGTTGCCATTTCAAGGGTGAAGGGCTTGGAAGCCACAGGACTTGACTTTTATCTGGGCCTTACTGAGAGTGTGGTGGCCCTGTTTATGTCTCAGCCTGGTGGGGAAAGGGTCTTCTTCACTAATAGGGACAGCAGTTAATCTCTTCTCGTCTTGAACTGAGGAATTAGCTGTACAGGCACCTTTGAAAGCTAAGAAGTGTAACAAACAAGATGTCCAAGTTCTCCCTTGTAATTTGTAATCTCCCTGATTTTATATTTCTATAAGGCTTAACCTAATCCGCAGAAACTTTCCATTGGGACTTTCGTGTTTACTCTTAACAGTTCTCTTGAACACATGCATTGCCTTTTACGTTTTAATAGTGTAATCTGAGATGAGAGAAGTATATCAGCACTAAATATATCCTTCCAGCAGAGCCCACAAGTCCAGCATTCGGAATGTCGTTTTTGAAAATAAGAAGGACCTTGATATTTTTTACAACAGTAGCATGTAAACAGTTATTTTCCACGTGTAGTGTAATTTAATTTTAACTTATTTGTGCATTTTCTTGAGGTACTGTTAGGGATTTAGGAGCTGGTATGATGATGCAAATGTGAAGCAAATCCACTACCATTTAGGCTAAATGGTAGTGTTTAGTTTGTGGGGAGTATGGATTTGCTTAAGTAGTAAGGTGTCAGGGTGTCAAGTTGTAGGCTGTCATAATTTTCATGTAATGCCATGATCTATTCCATTTGATGGCAGAAATGGTTGCAATTGTACTGAAGCATCCATAGTGGAATATGTTAATTGAATGTTAATGGAGAAACACGTGGTTGGTTAACATTTCTGTATAATTATTGCATGAAATTTTGCATGCTGATTAAGCAGTTAAATTTTGTCTTGTCATAAGAAATGTGGCACAGAGTAGAAATGGTGACATGAGAGAGCCTGAGCGGCTACAATTCAATTTCATTGCTTTTTCTAGTATATAAGTGCTGAAATGCAAGACACTGGTGTTTGGCCTCTGTTCTTTGTTCAAGTTTTAACCCTTCTGTAGCTGAACTGGTGTTGTATTCCAGAAGTTCTCCCTTGTAATAAGGTAAGCTAAGAACATGACCTAAGCTGGATCTTCTTGGTTTTTAAGCCATAGCAGTTTCATGTAGGATTCTCCTGACTGAGCACGTTACACGTAGTGAGGAGAGAAACAGCCAGAAAGGGCAGAAATAGGCAAAGTTGCAAACTGCATTTTAGAGCTGAAACCTGTGGGAGCACGTCAGGAGCTCAGTGACCTTCAGTGGTGGGACAGCAAGCTCTGCCCTTGACTGGATTTCTCTGCATTGCAGATGCTCTCAGATACGTTGGTTGCAAACTAATGTTCCAAAAATGGATTTGGCTGTCAGGCCTTTTTCTAGATAGCTTTAGTCAATTATGGATGTTTATAAGAAATTGTGGGCAGACATGAGAAATGATGTCAGCTCTGTGAGGAGAGAGCTGGCAGGGGATAGGATGCGAGCTTCCTCTTATGACATGTGAAAGTTGGTTTTCATCTTCCACTCGGTAAGTAAATGATTTTGAATAAAGCTATTTGTAGTCAGGTTTGTTTATCAGGTAGAGAACATTTTGAAATTTAGATTTTCCTGACTGAGGGCAATTAAAAATAGTAAACAGGTTTCAGATTTGGAAATGTCCCCATATGGCAAGCCTGAAGTGTATTGGTTGCCTCTTTTGCTTACTGATTGTTCATATTGTTTGAAAGGAGTGCGTTTTTTCTTTGCGAATGCTTGGAAAGAATCAGTGAGCTTTGGTTCATTCACTGTAAGCTCCTCTACTTTTGTCTTTCCAGAAATTCCATGCACATAACTAAGGTGGTATTTCATGGCCTAGATTTTAGTGTTTGCCTGCCTTTTTGTCACTTGCAACTGTATGTGAAACTCCAGAATTAGAATCTGTTTTACTTTTTCTTCCACTTGGTTAGGCTGTCATTTAGCATGCTCAAAGGGCTCTTTTGCCACACCTTGCACTGTGCATCCAAAATTAAGCTGGTAAGTGAAGAACACGGTACATACTGGTCAAAAATAGCCTATTTTTTCAGAAGTATTTTTGTAAGAAAGTTAACTTGCACTGCAGTTTGATTTAAGAAAAAGAAATACCCCTCCCCGACCTCAAACTAACAGCAAAACAGCCCTTGTAAATAGTTTTCTGACAAAGAACTCCTTAAGTCAGTCTTTATTCTAATTTTACACTAGACATTCCTTAGAAGTAAATTTAAGAGCAATGGAAGGATGTCTAGTTGTCTGGAAAAAGAACTCAGATTTCCAGTTATCTTTAGCAGGTATCAAATGCCACAGTAACTAATTGTCTTGGAATCACTACTTCTGTTTTCAAAATTTAGGTTTTTTGTGGAAATTTGGCTACTTGATGATGAACATTCTGACATAAGTGTCTATAAATATTACTTACAGAAAAGATAGAAAACTATTCTGAGTGTCATTCAAATTTACAGCTCGTGTGGGAAGGCAAATTCCTTGGGAGACTGAGTCATGTAGTCCCCTGAACTTTTCTGGAAACTGTCTCATGATTGGAAGTTTCTTTTTGTGTGAATATTTAATTTGGAGCAGGGACCTTTTGAAAATTTAGATGTTATAGTTCATAACCACAGAAACACTTTCTTCCTCGGGGCTAAGTATAAGTATTGTTAGGTTGTATGACCCGACTGCAGTGTATTGGAATAAAGTCACCAGTGGAATTTGACCGTGTGGCTGAAACGTGCTTTGCTTTTTGACAATATCTTCTCATTCTCCAGCTCATATTGCTGTGCACAATGCCTTGACCTAAATAAAGCCCTGGAATTACAGTGGAAGTTTGTTTTGGACAGCTGGATTAAAGCAGGGCTTGTGCAGCCACAGAGGAAGAGATGGAGGTACAATGTCACTTCAGTAAGTTTTTACTGGTGTCACTTCTAGCATTCAGCTGTGTTGTGCAGCAGGGAGAGCTGTGTGGGTGCACTTGTGGTGTCTTCTTCCAAGGGTACTTGAGGGCCTTGGCATCTCTGCTGCAATTGTCACTTTTAAGGGCTGACAGCTTGCTCCAGTCCTCAGGGGTTACTGCATTGGTGGAGAGAGTGAGAATGGATCCCGTGGCAGAAACAACTGCTTGTTTTTTGGGCCAGTGGGAAAGCTGGGAGAGCTTCTAAATCCCTGTGGAGAATGAGAGAAGCCTTGGAACATAGCCTAAGACTTGGTTGTTTCCAAGGAGTGCCTGGTAGGGGGAATTGGAAAGCTATTGTGGAGCAGTTGCTGCTGGAAATGAAAGGTAAAGGGGAAAAAACCTCCTTTGCAACTTGGAGAAGAAAACTGCAGTGAAACTGGGCTTTAAGTACAGAGCACGGAAGTTCTGGGAGAAATATGAACCACCCCATGACCTTGAAAAAAGCTGCTGTGTTTTTGTGAGGGTGCATTTGGCTCCCTTGTGGTGAGAACCCCCTAAGTTGACAAGGTCCTGGTTGTTTTTACTCTGGGCCTCTTTGCAGCTGCTGAGATTAAGAATATGTGTTGCTGTCTTAGAATTGCAAGCATTGGGCAGATGAGCAAGGCTAGGTGTCCCTTTATTCCCCAACGCCTGATTTTGGTGTAGGTTCTGTGAACCTGTTGCTTCAGCTGAAGCACAGATGTCAAGGCAGAAGGTTCTGCAGATAGAGCTATGAGGTTATGCTTTTACTGTTATCTTGGCTTTATTGTAAGTTTTAATTTTGTGTTTTCGAAGTCTACTGTGATAGCTGTACAGCAGCCTTGTACACACTTCCTCTGTACAGAGGCATTTCCTCTCAGCTCTTCTGTTTCATGTGTCAGTTTTACTTATCAGATGACTTTTTTTTGGCTGACCATTTTTGGAATTACAAAATTTTCCTGTATTACAAACAGGTTAGGATTGTTAACATGATATATACCCATATGTCTTGGGAAAATAATGAAAGAAAGAAATGACGAAACCCTCGCTTCTGTTTTTTCCCCACCTTTTCTGTCATCTTCCATGCCCTCAAGACTGATGTGTCCTCTGTTGCTTTTTAACCAAGGGAAAAATTTATTTTGTAGGTCTTTGCCATTTGCCAGTTCAGGGCAACATTCCAAATGGCAAACAAGTCAACCAGAAGCTGTGGTTCTTCCCACATGCTGCTCCCCATGCCACTCCAAAAAGAGCATTTGGCTTGGACATTCTTGGCAGAATTGCTTCCAAAAGTTTGTTGTCCATCTGCTCATACAGCCAAGTGCTGTCCAAGGAGCCAGTAACACATAGTTGTAGAAGACTTGAGTGTTAATCATTCATGGGAGCAGCTGGAGTGGAAGTAAATCCAGAACACAGCTCCGAGCTGGGCTGCTCTGAATTTTCAGACAAGTCAGAAGCTTTGCTGCCAGAGTGCACTGACAGAAGTGGAATCTATCACTTAAAGCATAATAAGGGATATTTAAAACGTGTCAGGATAAAACCCATTTAATATCTATACCACAGATTTTGAAACAGGGCAGTAAAGATGCAAGTCGAATTCAGATGTTGCCTCTTTGCTAGGTAGCGTTTAACAGGTTATTTTACCAGTTTTCATGGCCTGCTCACTTGCTTTGTTCATTCTGAAGGGCTTACGTATAATGTTGTGGTAATCATTTACTTAATGTTGGTTCATACATTCCTGCCGTCTGTGACCAAAATGAGTGTTACTGAGCAGGTATTTTAGTTGTTGCATTCAACAATCGCTTGCATTCTTGGTAGACTGTAGACTCTTATTTCGGTTTTAAGGTCTGTGCCTTTTCACAGCAAAAGCTCTCTGGCTGGAAGTTTCAAACTTTTTGGTATCTCTGATTAGTGCCTGGTTTATTGGGTTCTGATTGTTCTAGTGCCTGATTGTTGGGTTCAATCTGTAGCTGAGCTGTTGCTTTACCGGACCTCCAGATGTGAATGTTGCACTTCAGTTTCATTTATCAATAACTGGAGTCAGCCTGGGCTGTTGCTCTTCTTGTGTGTCCGTGATGCTGAGGTCACCTATGTGCTAACTTGACCCACTAAAACCATGAAATGCACAACTGGACACCATTGTCATTATGCAGTGGTGCTTTTCGTGTCAATTCCGATTGTAGTGTTTTGGCTTTTTGGCAGAGAATGGGAAAAAGTTAGGGCTTGTTTTATGCAGGAACTCGAGGTCCCAGAACTTTGCTACATGTTTCGAGTTGCCTGCACTGGAAGTTTTGAGTTGATACATTTTCCTTGTTGAAGTGAGGCTTTGGGATGAAAACCAGGGAGATTTTAGCATAGCTGTTAAGACGACTCAGCTGTGCTATAACAGTAATTTCTCCTTTCAAAATCTGGAAGCAGTAAACACTTGAGACGTGCTTTTTGAATGCAGTGCAATCAGTCCCTTGGGCAGACGTTGTACGAAAAAGCTTTTGGAATTGACTTTGGATATCAACTGTATGTTATTGTGAAAATACTGAAATGCAATATGGAGACTGGAGGTAGGAATGCAATGTTTTATCTTTACCTTTCTAAAGCCTTCATTCTGTGCATGCTGATGTTATAGTGTTTCAAAAAGACCAGATAAGAAAATAGCTTGATTTAGTTGGGTTTTTTGGCTTCAGCTTCAGGACAATGAATGGAAAATCAGTGAAAAATATATCTTTCTGGGATCTCTGTCATTCAGAGTGTGAGAAGTCAGTTTATTCTTCCAAACAAACAGTTTGATGTGTTGCTGACATGCTGACANTAATGCATTTGGTGATTTTGTTTTCAGGGGAGGAATTTTGGTTGAAGTTTTTTGGGTTTTTTTTAACCATGAAATCCTGTAGCTGTACAGGACAACCCTGCTAACTCCAGTTCTCAGTGGCACGTAAAGGGCATTGTCTCCATCTGCAGCCACAGTGATGCAGGTCTACAGCTGCCTTAAACAACTGAAACCAGCTCTGGGTCAATGAGATTGTTGAGTACTTGAAGGTTTTTGCAGTATTTAAGTGGCTTAGTTGATATAAAGGCAAACAATGCTTTCTCTTTAGCAAATTGCCTGGGGGTGACCTGATTTAAATTTCTTCCCAGCAAGATTATGGTAGTCTGGGCTGGTGTGTGGAGAAAGCTTCCAGGAGGTAACTTCAAGGTGACACCCCTAGTGAGGCAGGAGATGTGAAATGGAGGCAGCTCCACTATGGGAGTGATTGAAAAGACATTACCTGGCATTTGAAAATTTGTGTACACAACTGGGGGTCTGACTTGGCTCAAGATCATATCAGTGCTCAAGTGTAATGGAGATTTGCTTGCTTCTTACCCTGTTGAATAAATATAAAATATTTCTATAAAAGCCCCTTGATCTAAGACCACCACGTATTTAGAAGCAGGGCAAGTAACTTGAAAAGGATTATTTTGTGTTCTCCAGCATAGTTCGGGTGCTGTCTCGTTCCAGAAACGTGTGCTTGGAAAGCTCAGTCTGTCAAGAGGAGCCATCTTTCCTCTGTTTTCTGGGAGGAGGGAGTGAGGAGGAGGTTGAGCTTCTCATATTTTCAATTTCTATTGAGTATTAGCAGTATTTATTTCTTAGGTATGTGTTTTCCAGCATTGCCTCTCCTTCTTCCCCCACTTAAATAGCCCTTCCTGGCAGTGTTCTCCCCTAGGACGCAGTAAGTGCTGTTCATCCTGTCTGTGAACACTGCAAAGCATCATTTTTGTTCTTCAGGGGACTTGAAGGGAAGTAATTAAAATGACAGGAAGTGCTTGGGACTGAAAGATTTATGTCTGTGGAAAGATCTTATGAAATTCAAAGCATATTTGAATCAGAATTGATTTGGCAGCTGCATAGTTAATGAAGTGTTGTTTCTTTCTCAAATGTTAAATTAATGTCCTCCAAAGCAAATCGGGCAGAAAGGGAACTGCTTTATGCTGTTTTGGTATAGTGAACAGCAGGAATGTGTATAGTCTGTAAACACAGTATAAACTCTCAGGTACTGAGGAACACTAATAAGTAGCAGTGATTAAAGCTGCCTTTTAAATTCCTTTTCCCACAGTCACATCAAAAGACATGTACCTCCTTCAAGAAGTAAATGCAGGAGGTAGACACTTGGCTTCTTTGTCTGTTTGAAGTGAGTGTCTTCACTCACTTGAATAAATGGCCGGTTTTGGAGAAGGGTATTGAAAGAAATTTAGAAATCGTGGTTAATGTTGAAATTTCATATAGGACGCTTGATACCAAGTCATGATACTGGGAGAATGTGAGCTTCAAGCATACAAGAAAATCAACAAGTCCTGCCTTGGCCTTTACTTTCCCCAGAAATGGTTTATTGCATGTTCTCCACGTTTTCTGGTGTTCAGAAGTTGTGTTTTTACCAATTGCTGATGGGGTTTTCAACTTGGGGTGTACCTTGGGGTCTGTCTATGCAGTAGACTTCTTCCTGTTGGAAACTTCTCGCCTTGACTGTTGAAAATGCAGGGTGTGCTGGTATGATGGAGTGTGGGGAACACCTAGCTAAGGTCAGGATGAGCTCTGTAAGCAGGCTGTGTGTGCTTGCATGTCTGTGTGTGTATGTAGGTAGAGTTGGCCCAGAATCACTTCGCCCCATTCCTCTGTGTAGTTGGATTTTCCTTGGTAAGCAGGTTTCGTTCTCAGGAGCTCTAGGACTGGTGCTTGTTTGGAGATTTTCCATAATGCAGTCTGGCCTGGTCCATCAAAGCTTTGTTGGTATGCTAACAGAAAGGAATTTGAATTTGTTTTGTATCATTCTGGTTTGAGTTCAAAATACTTTCTCACTCCATACATCATAAATTTATCTGCCAGTATGAACTTTGAATGCTTAATATACTTATATTTCACTGTGTTTCCTTGCAGGATAGTAATGTGTTCCTTAAGTGTTTAACAACTTGATATGGAAATTTTATAAAGCACTGCTCTTTAAAATGAAGCTCTTCAGTCTACTGAAGTCATGAGCATAATATAAAAATGGGAGATCCAAGTTTCATGTTTGTTGAAGCTGGGTTTCCAACACTTTGTATCTGGACTCTGAGCTGCTAACCCTTTGGATGCAGACATAGAACAGCCCAGCTTTACAGGAGTATGTTGAGAAAGATGGCAAACTCCCTGTTCCTCATGCCAAAGAAGTAAATCTTCTGTTTTGTCTGCTGCAGTGTGAGTGGGCCATCACTGTGTTGTGAACAGATTTAGCTGGCAAACTTTGTTAACTGCAGACAGCTTGAGCATTATACCATTGGAATGGCAGGTGCCCTATCTTGGGAACAGGCTCTGAAGAAATTACACCAACAGCAAATCNCTCTCCTACGTGCCCACTGAAAGGTTACTTTTGTGAATTTATTGCCTCTTCAGCTCATGCAGCAAACCCGGAGATGAAATCTCGACTTTGAGCAGCCATATCGCCAGTGACTTTATTTGCAGGTATTTAGGCAGGAGTGGATGATGAATTGCATGTCACTGTTCAAGGTGGAAGTGTTCACATTACAGACTGTCTCACTGGGGATTGGACCTGTTATATCCTGTATTGATATGCCTTTGGGGAGAAGTAGTTGGAAGGGGAAATGTGAATCCACTGTAGAATATTGAGGAGACAGGTTTGAGGTCTGAGTGATTCATGGCTTCAAAACAAAGGAAAAGTGCAGGTTCTCATATCGTAGTTGTTTTTGACAGCCGAATTCACACTTTTTCATAAAGGTCATGCGAAGTGTAGTATTTTTTATTTTATTGCCAGAGAAGGGCAGAAACACAACAGGTGCTGCAGAACCAGTGGATCTTTGCCTTAGACTGCTGGTAGCTGGTTCTGTAATGTTTAATACCATAAATGGATGAGAAATCGGTTCAATTTTCACCTGAGTGCAAGTACCTATTTCTATATTCAGAGTGTACAGCCTCACAGCATGGGAAGAAAGTAGTCCCTGTGCTGAGGAGTTTCTGATCTGTGGGGTTGTGTTCACTGCTCAGGTGTTGCTGTCCAGCAGGGCACTGCACCTGTTCTAAGGCAGGCTATGCTTGCTCTTCTTATGAAAGCTAGGCCTAGCATCTTGTTTCCGTTTGTGAAACTGCTTGCAGGCTGTCTGTTTTGAAATAAAGGGTAAGATGAACCGAGATTGCAAATTGTACCAAGTCAGAAACTACAGTTAGTGTGAATGGTACTGTGGTAAGTGCATGTCCTCATTTTTGAGGACCTGTTGTTTCACATCTTTACCTCTCATTTTAAATCACAGTACATTGTATTATGCAGTTGTGAATTATGTGTTTACCTCTGCTTTTAAATGACCAAAGCTCTAATCTATAGCCAGCGATTTTAGAATAAATGAACCGTTGATGATGGCTGTAGTAAACTCCTTGCAGGTATTGCTATAAGTAACAGTGGCTGGTACTTGCTGTGGTGTTGCCGCCTCCTGTGCTGCTGTTGGCAGGCTGAGGGTCGGGTGTCGTGGCAGGAGAGCAGGTGGGTTTGGCACCTCCTGTGTGTGGGTCCTCAGGAGGGCAGGAAGGGTAGGCTGCCCTTGGCTTCTCATCGTCCCCAACTTACTGCTCTCAGCAGAGCAAAGGCTTGCGTGCCCACAAGGCAACTGTTCTGGGCAAACGTGTTTTAAGGAACTTGCCAAGGGTGACTGGATGTGAGTATCTGCTGTAGCGTTTTCTGGAATGGTAGTTGTAATAAAAATAATAGTAATGAAATGGTGGAGAGTTACCATTTAATTTTATCCATAATAGGAGTATGATTTACTTTAAATAAGATTATTTTTCTACTAGACAACAAAATCGGAACTTTTTAAAGAAATGTACTTAAATGGGAAGCTGGAGTTCAAAGTCAAGTATGAATAATAACTGCTCCTTTATGAAAAGCTATTGATTGCTCTTGAAGAGCCCCTAACAGAAGGGAAGCAATATTTGCTTGAAAAAAATTCATGATCATGAAAACAGATGAACATCAATCATATAAAGTTGGGTCAGCAGCATAATGTAAGAGATGAAATTTACATAATTTTGAAAATTAATTGGAGTATAGTTGACTTTAAACGATCATAACAGATGCTTTTTTCTTGCTGTGTACAAGCATGAAGCCTTGAGAAGAAATTATTGCCATGCTTTGCTCTTGTGTTGCCGAATTTACCTGGTCTGCCTTGTCAGACTTCCTCAAAACTGTTATCCAGATGTGCAGGTTGTTTCAAGGATTGATAGCTGAAAAACAGTAGTGAAGATCTTATAAGAGCGAAGCAATAGTATGTCCTGAGGGGCTGTAAGCTGAGTTTTGGCAGATCAGTGCAGGGATGAGCTGCCACCATCTGTGAGGTTCCCAGAAAGTCTGGCTTGAACCACCTCTTCAAAAAGCTTCACAAATTTCAAGGAATAACATTTTGTTGCAAGCAGGGAAGAATTGCATTTGAGAGTATAGTTTCTTATGGGGGATAGTCAAATTTGCCTAAATGCTGAAAACCCTCTACTAGGGGAGTTATGATCATTTATGAAGTAGTCTTGAAGCAAGTAACAGAGGCAAGAAGGAACTGGAATTGAAAGATATCACACACTGCAGAACATCTGAATTAGTACCAGCCTGAAGCAGCCATTCAGTGTCTTTATTATGTGCAAGAAACATGGTTCGAAACTTGATCTCAGAATTAAACTCCCCTATGTTCCAGCTGTCCTGAACTAAACTTCCCAGTGTCCCAAAGCAACTATTCCCTTCCTGTAGCTTTAAAATATGAAGCTACTAGCAGATTCATTTAGCAAAGGTGGTACAGTAAAGGGGTGGTGAATGCCAACAGGATTAAAACATACCCTGTGTAATAGATTTGGATTTGGTTATGGTGAAGAAAACCCCAAACCCACACAACCAAAATAACACAAACAAAAAGAACAGCCCACAAAGCACAGCATAGGAAAAACACACTTCATAAACCCAAAGGAAATACATGGGCAGAAATATCTTCCACATTCAGAAAATGTAGTATGATGTGATGCTGGAATTTGTTTCATCTCAGTGAGCCTGAAATCCAAATGCTACTGAATTGAAGTGTTACCACCAAGAATTTAGAGAATACCTAGGAAATATCTATAAAGGCAAAACTGTTATTTATTTCTAATTCATAGAGTAGGAATTTGCAGTAGAATTGAGGAAGTACATTCTACTTCAGTGCTTTTCTTTATTCAGTTTTCTTGTTCTGTAAATAATGAGTAGCATTTGAACCAAAAGCATTTCATAAAAATGGAGCTGCAGCTAAGGAAAAAGAAGGGGAGGGGGGAGCCGGGGGGGCTACTGCTAAGAGATACTCCAAATATTCCTTCTGGGATTAGATGCTTTATGCACTCATTGCTCCCACCCTCCAATAGATGGTAAACAAATCCCGGGTTCAGGGCAGCTGCTTTGCTGACTGGGCTTCTGGGCAGTCTAGTTCCATCTCTGACTACATTCCAGGAAGTGAGAACAATAGAATAAAACAACAGTGATTAATAATAGCTTTTTTAGGGTCTTGTTATCTCCCTGTTGATAAGTTAAAAAAAAAATAAAAATGGCTGCTTCAGCAGTCATTAACCCCCTTGAAAAATGAATGTTGTTTCCACAGTCACGTTTGTTCCAGCCCAGTCTTAAGATGCATCATAGTACAAGCAACTTTTGTTTTCCTCAGACTCCACGAGATGTATTCATTTCTACTCTTAAGTGTTTTGATGACTTTAATTCTACTGTTTAAATTTGTCGTTTTGAAACTATTCTATTCATTGAGTTCCTCTGGTCATATGTGCAATTGAATTGTGTTGTTTCATCCCTTGATGTAAAACGTTATGACAGCAGTTGCCTTACCTCCTTCCTTCGTAGTCTCACTAACACTTAAATGAGTAGATGGACCCCCCTGATAAACTCCAGGAAAATACATTTCTAGTTACCCATGTTTGGTGTACAGCTTGGAAAAAACAAGCTATTGGGTTAGAGTGGTGTTTTTTTGTTTGTTTGTTTGTTTTGTTTTGTTTTTTCAAGCAATGATTCTGGTCTGGAAATGCATTTGAAAAGGGCAAATTTCAAAGCAGTTTCACAACTATTTAAATCATCATGATGGTAACAACATGTATTGAATTGGAAAACTCATCTGGGGGCCTTTTTTGCAGTGCAGCTAGAAGGAAGCAAGTTGGTCACTCCATTCTCTGCTCTGGTTTTGTTCTTTCCTACATACAGTATATTCTAGAAGTGTTCAGTTTTGGATACAAGTCCAGAAAGTGTCAGCCTTCATTGATGCTGGTTCTGAGTGGAGGTGAAGATGCTTCCAGCTGATGCTTTGTGCTTACAGAGCATGGGCACTTCAAAAGGCTTCTGGTGTCTCTGTTAGCAAAGCCCTGAGAACAGAGACAGGTGGCAGTTGCAAGTGACTGAAATACTTGATTCACTTCTTTTGCACTTGATACAAATTTTAGAGCTGTGAAATACATACAGGTATGTGGAAGGACATAGTGATGTGCAGGAAGGCGGGGTAGTGGCGAGTTCATGGGCTGTGCTGAGCAGGAATTTGGCGTGTTGGTGTAATACAGATATTTTTCTGCTAGATCAATCCCTTGTGCAGCCATAGAGCCTCCTGAGATCCACAGATGTGCTGCCTTCCCAGCTTGCTTTATCCTGAGCTGTGTTTTAGTGGGAAACCCAGGGGGTGCAGGCTGCTGGCATAGCTTTAATTAGACGTAATTGGCATTGTTTGTGCATTACTGGAGACTTGGCAGGCATTGACAACTTGGATGAGTGTGATCAGGGATCTACATTTCCGGGTAGCAAACTACTGCATTGCCAGTTTGAATGCAGGTGTAGGAGATCAGTTGGGTGCTGAAATAATTGTCTGAAGTAGACTGCATTTACTCTGGCCTGCACTGAATCTGTTAACAGATATATATAGAGAGATAGATATAGATATATATATATATGTGTATGTGTGTGTGTGTGTGTATATATATATGTATACACACACACACAAACGTGTATATATATATGTAAAAGATACACATATATGAAAAACATATATATATTATATATATAAATAACAGATATAACAACTATGACCTGCAGTTAATAGTTGTGCTGCCATAGAGCTGGTGTTGCTTACAAGTCCACAGAAAGCAAAAAATCACTTTTCTAACCAACCAAGACAAAGAAAACATTCAGTGATGAATTTGTTTTCTCAGAAATGTTTTTGCTAGCTTTGGTTGGCTAAAATTTGAAAGATTTCATTTGTTGCTATGGGCTTTTTGCAGCTAAAAGGCTTTCCCTGCTATATAGCTGTATGGAAGCATAACTTTATTCTTTAACATCCTGGTCTTTCTAAATTGATACAAAAACTTGTTTCCAATTTGGATAGCTGGTGTGGATCAGAGCTTCATTTGAGTTTTTAGGTTGTCCAGGAGATACAAAAGCAGGATGAGAGCCTTCCACACTGCACAGGTGGAACACAAGCCTTTGTTAAGAGCAAGACCTAGGCCCGTGTGGAGGTGCTTTGAGGTACTGGGAGAGAAGCTGGTGTTTATTTCAGAGCACTCTGGAGGTCCGGAATTGCTAAATGGCTTGTGTGCAAACTGGTTTATTAGTATTTGTTTACAGTAAAAACTGACAAATGCTCCTGAGAAACCTAGGGGGGGGAAAAAGAAAACGAAGTCTAATAAGCAAATATCCAAACAAGAAAACTCACCTTCTCAAAACAGCCAAACCCTTGAAACAGAGTTGGTCATCTTTTACAAACAAAAATAAAACTCATTTTCTACTCTTTTTTTTTTTTTTTTTTTTGTCATACTTTCAGAAGGGAGATTGCCCAGAGAGGCCTGAGTTGTGGTGCTTTATTTAGACTGTTACTCCACACAGGGACAGTAAACCATGGAAAAGCACAGTTAATGCAAAATAAATAATGTTGAGAGGTCTATGTGGTAGTTGAATGTATGTTAACACCCAGACTTGAGCTACCAAGTGTTTTTGTAATTAACTAGGCAGTTTCCAAGTGCTTACCAGTAAAAACTCATGAATTCATTCATTATGAGCTCTTATGTGTAAGTAATTTAGAAGCCTGGATTGAAATTTATTTTCTTGAGCATAAAAAGGTTTTGGCAATGCAGACTCTGACTCCTGAAGAGAAAAGGAAACTTTTAACTTCCTGAGTTGTTTTCTTTCCAATGTGTTGACAGAAAAGGTACTTGAAAAATAGGAATTACTGAACTGGGGATAAGAAAGTAACTTGTTTGTATCTTGTGTTACAGACTTGGTTGCTGGAAGCCTTCCATGTGATCAAACAGTACTTTCAGACAAACTTATTTTCTATTAAATGAAGTTTAATTTTGAGGTAAGGTCCTGTTTAATTTTCTTTGTTATGCATATAATGACATTAAGCCTACAACAGTTTAAAGGCTTGCAGTTTAAAGGCATATTAGTATAAAATTTTCCTTAGAGAGTATGCAAAATGTAAACTTCTGTGGCTGTGTTTATGAAGAGAGAAATGGAGATGAAAAATAAATGTGATGTATGAACGTGGAAGTGCCAAGTAAGTATTGTAATTAACAGCCTGGAGATGAACCTATGACAGACATGGACTGTTTGGAATCAGTTGCCAGGGAGACTGGAGAATATGATCGTGTACTAAGTGATTTCTCTAAGCCTTAGGAAAAAAGGCCATGCCTTTCATTGGTATGAAACAAACAGCTGAGAACATGACTTAACTCTGTCATCTGAATACGTGGAAGAGGTGGCAAAAACAACAAGGAAGAAGGCATTACTGGAATAACTTCACAGATACGCTACAATTTCTGTGCTGTAATGCTCTCAGAAGATAATGTCACTAAATGGTAAAATTGGCTTTGGGCAAAATGTTGATAAATCTCACCCCACGTTCTTAATCTGTTGGAGTTACTTTGACCTTGTCCACATTACTGTTCTAAATGTGTCTCTGGCTTTGACTGCTCATCTGGAAATGCTGCTTGAAATACTGAAAGGTCGCTAATGGACTTTTCTCCTGCAATTCTCCGTGTTTGAAAAACGTTTTCAGTGAACTTTCAAAGCAGCCTATAATTAAAGCAATGTGTCAGTTTGTATCAAATAGGTCTCAGGACAAGGTTAAATGAAGGTGGTTTAGGTACATCTTGAAATAGGCTTTGCTAAGAACAATAACAAAATACATGAATTCAGCTTTGAGCATTTTAATCTGCCAAGCTGACTTTGAGCTTGTTGGTAAGATGTGTTCTTTCTGAGCACATTTGGTGTAGGAGGAGGTTTGACTTCAGATTAACACACAGTTGGCACTGTACTAGACTAAGTATCATCTAATTGACATGTAATGTTTGCACACACTGTTACACCCTGATAAAAGTTCAGCCGTGTTTCATGATTTTTGTCCCTCTGTCTCTTCTGTAGATGCAGTGGATGTTTTGGGGTTCAATCCTGTTCCCTTCTGAAATCTAGGTTTTTTTCTTGAACTTAACTGTGTTTATCAATTTTTATAAGGCTTACACAAGGTGCTGGTTTCTGTCCTTGCTTATCCAGCAGTTGTGTGTGTGATACCTTGGGGTATGGAGTACTCTTGAAGCTGCAGCTCAGTCTCTGTGTTGTCCTGTTTTGTGGCTGTGACAGAGATGTTGATTTGATGGGTGCAAGCACACTGTTCTTGCTCAGCTTTTCTGTTTTCATTAGTGTTGCTTCTTCTGGTAGTAACTGAGCTTTCTGCAGTCTATAGCTGTGGGTCTTTTTTCTTTCCTGAGCTGCTCTTTTTTTTTTTTTCCTCTTTATCCCTCTATTAGTTGTTCAAAGCTCTTTTTGAGTAGCCATTCCCTGTTTGTTTCTTCTTTTGGAAAAAGTTATTTTTTTCATTAAAAATAATTTAGTCATCAAAAAGTGGAGTCTGACATCTCTGCCTGAACCTGATGTTCGAAATAAATGTTTAGAGCTGGCATTTGGCCTTTGAGATGGTGAGAAATGGTTGAGTTTTGAGACACCTTGTTATTCCTTCCCTTCCCTCTCTCTTGAGATGCTGGGAGTAGAAAATGAAGGGAGCATGCACTAAGGTCAGTCAACCTTGCTGCAGTAGCATCAGCCAAAGCATTAGTTATTAATTAGTATTCTAAAGTGAACTATGACTAATGAGTGTGGTAAAATACACGTGAGTGTGGTAAATCCCAAGTAGGTGATGGAGATGGGAAGAGCCAGGAAAGGGTTTTTTTTAGTAGCTATTTAAACCCGTTGGAAGGAGATGGCATGAGCTGCTGTTTTTCTTTGGCCTGGCACCCTCTGAGTTGCAGGCTGTGTGGAAGCTGTTGCCTGTGGTTTTGCAGCCTTGCTGGTTTGTGATGACAGTTCCATGTGACCACCTTTCTAATGAGGGATCTATGTTGGATTATAATTGCTGTCTCCACTGACAAGCAGGTTTTTTGTTTTTTACCTTTTTTTCTGTAAAGCCTTTTCCATCTCCATGATGTAAAAATTGATGAAGAATGGTAGTTTATTTTAAAAAATATGTTAATCTCATGTTGATACCTGATTGTGATAGCTTGCAAGAAAACATTGTCTGCATAGTAGTGCAGTAGATAGAATAGAGACCTGAGTCTTTAAGGGGTAGAAACATAACTGAATTAATTATAGTTTGTATTTAAGTAGTGCTTGGCTTTGTTTTGCATTTTCCAAAAGGTATTATTTGACAAAAAGTGTACTAAAATAGTGAACTTAAATGGTGCTGAGGGAGAAAAGAACCCAACGTGTTGACCTGTTTGAGCTTGTATGGGTTGTTCCTCTTATTTCTTTTGTGTACTTAGGTTTTTTTAAAACTGGGTTAGTCTGCAGTAGGAGAACAAGACAGTAATAGTTGAAGTTTCAAAAATCACTTCACATTCACAGATATTCTTGCTTACTGTAGGTACTGTCCAGTGTCTTGGCTTCTAACTGCATTTTGTTTCAAGACTCTAGCTCAGCTGCCTGTGGAGGAGTTCCACTGCATAGAACCATGTAAAGCAGAGGTTGCAGAAATGCCATCAAGTGAATTGATTCACCAGTGGACTTGATTCACCATCTGATCCTGGACAATGTGCTTCTTCATGGAACTAACAGCAAGCAATATTGAAAAATTTGGAGAGGAATTATATATAATAACTTACATGGTTCACCTGATGGCTTTTCAGGATTGTTACTGCAAGTGTCTTTTTGGCCAGTCATTTCCAGTGAGTTGTCATGTACCTTTTTTGCTAAAGAACTCCAGGCTGTGATTCCTGTCTGAGGCCTTTTCAATAGTCCTTTATGCATGAAAAATGTTGAGTTGAATCAGTAGGATCACTGCTCTGGTCCAGTTGTTTTTGCAAGGAAAAATTTATGTTCAATTTCAACACTGGTAACACTCTGCATAAGTGACACCAAAAATGTGTCTTAAAGTCTGAAAAATATCTTTGGAAAGCACTGAAGGGTTTTTGGTTTTGTTTTTTTTTTTTCATTTTGGCTCCAGGCCCATAACCACGTGTTCTGTGGTTCGTATTAGAATTCCAGCAGGGAATCATTTTGCTTGCAACAAATTCTGTCACAAGTACTGCTGCCAGTTTGATTGTTAAGTTGATGTTGACTCTTCCAAATTTAACCTCTGGGCTTTTTTTTTGTCTTAGCCTAGTTTGGGTTTAGTGTCAGCTGGGTAATTTTATTCATGTTTCTTTGTTCTGTGCTTTATTCTGTTTTGAAGAGAGAGGTCCATGATGGCAGCAGAGTTGTGTTTACACAAGTTTACAAAACTGGAAATGACTGGCCCAAATGTCTGGTTTTGAAAAAACTGCAGTAATACTTGATGTTAATCACAGTAGAAGGTGCCTAAGCAAAAAGATTACACTATAAAATATTATCTGTACAGATCAGAGAACTAAATTCTTGAAGCATTAGAAACTTCAGTAATTCTTTTAGGGTTGATGGTACCATAAGGCTTCTTTATAAGCTTTCTAACACTTTCTGATTCTTAATTATGATTTTCTTTATTCCTGTATTAGAATACAGTACCATCTTAAATGGTTGTATTTTTACCTCAGAATAAACCCTAAGATTTTGTCTTAGTTGCACATACTTACCTTTTTTTTGAGCTCTTACTGACTTTTCACAGTGGTCTGTCAGCAGAGTATGTTTTCCTTTACCTTTTGACCAGTATTTCATTATTGTAACTGTAGTATGTGTGTGACCTGTATAAACAGCATGTAGCAGTGGGTTTAATGAGAAGACCAGAGTCATCCGTATCTGATGCTGGTTTAGGTTTTTACATACTGTATTATGGAAATCAGCTTTGGGCTGCATGCTGAGCATATAGGATGGTGGGGGGTTGTACTGTTATGACAAGTTCTGGATTTATATTCTGGTGGGAAAGACAGCTAGTATTCACTATTCCCTTAGCTGCCTTTTTATTTGATTTGTTTGTTTAAATCACTGTCCTGGGACCAAAAAAAACCACGTAAATGAGTGTTTTCTTTGTCAGTGATTTTGCTGGAATTCATATTCCTGACAAACTCAGATCCTGAAGTTCTATTTATCATGAATAATAAAGGTAACTCAAGCTACCATTCAGATATGTCTTGGACTATGTGACTTTAAAGTGTACTTCATTTTTCTGTATATGGCTGTTTTAACATAGAAGGGATTTTCCTGCACTCTGTGTACTTGAACAGAGAAGATACGGCTTAGCTGGCCTAAAGAGTACTTGGAGCTTTGACAGGGAGCCCACGTTGCCGTGCTTTCCCTGATATAAATGACAGTCAGTCTCTAAGCTGTCAACCTGAATTTTCACTGAATGAGTGAGCTCTTTACCAAGCCTCCTGTTTTTCAAGTGGGCCTGTAAGAAATAACAGTTTTCCAAGTCAGAAATTCCTTTGCCTTCATCTTGAATTTGTGGAGATCGTAGGTGAACAGATGAGATTTATCGTGGAGATCATGGTTTGTTTGCCAGCATGACTACCAGTTGTGTGAATTCCTCTACGTTCTTCTGGACTTAAATAAATGCAATACTGACTTGCTAGACTACTATTGCATTCATTCAAATAACATTTTATAATTTTTTCTTTTCCTCACTTCCTATTTAAGTGATCTTTTTAAAATAATTGTATTAATTGATTTTTGGGACAAATGTTTCAAAAGCTACTGAGCTCAATTTTGGTGCCTCTTAAGTCCACCATTTCAGATGGAATCAATGAGAGCAGAGAACCATTCCATATACATCCCCTCCCAGGACTGGCAAAAAAATTACTGTAGTTGAGCTTCACTCATTTTCTTCTTTTCTGTGTAGCAAAGCTGTTTCTGAAGACTTATCAATCCCATCTAATTCTGAGTGGTGATGCTGATCAAAATTATCAGTGTGGATTTAGCTCAGTGCTTTCAGTAGCTAAATAGATTTCATGCTATAAAACAGTTCAGCTGCTGTAAGAAATAAGGAAGGTTGGTTATAAAGCCGGTAAGAAACTTGAGCAGCCTGGTAGTTGCCTTCGTGTTCCCTAAGGTAGATAATCAAGGTGATGTGTATGAGGTAACTGTTGACTGCTGTATTAAAGAAAATAATAAAAAAGTTCCAGGGCAGCATCAGATGATGTTCAGGAGGATGGAAGGAAGACCGAAGAAGAATCCATGCAGGATTTACCATGGCAGTTTATTTGGGATTTTGCAGTGCTGTTTCTCTGCCAAGACACGTCACTTAAAAAAAGAACTAAAATAGAAAATGCAGAGTAATAGTTAGACCACAGCAGGTGAACCCTGGAGGCCATATCCTGGCTGAGTCATTAAATGACTCAAGTAAGACCTCCAAGTGGTTTATTACATCTGACTTTGTGGTGCCTTCCAAGAATGGCCACTGGGGCTCAGAAGTTTGAGTGGTGGCTTCAATTAATTCAAGGGGTGAGAAAAAGCTTTGAATTGAGCGTGCTCAGAGGTTGTACACCTAGGCATAAAAGCTTTAAAATTGTCCTTCCAAACATTACAGTATTGAAGCAGTTGAAAATAATGTGAGTATACAGAGCTGTTCTAGCCTGGATTCCACAGCCCATTTTGTAGTGCAGCCTATTACTATTCTTAGTCTGGTTTAGAATCTGGCTGAAATGTTTCATGGCATCACATCTGCTGTTTGGAAAATCAGTTTTCTATCAGCCAAGTCTTTCCACAGAATATTTTTAATTGTCATTTACTTTTCTTATCCTATAATTTATCTAGGTACTAGAGATAAGAAAATATATTTGAAGCTGTATAAACATGTAAGAATATATCCCACTGTAAGCAAGTTGCAGTGCTTGAGATGGACCTAGATTAACCTTACAGGAGTTGGTTTAAAAAAATGAACCCAACAACAAACCCTTTAAACGGAGGAAAGAGGAGCACTTCAACCAAACCCATACCAAACAAAAATGTCTTCTGCGCATCAGATACCATTTCAGTAAAAGTCCATGTATATCTTTACTGCTCTCCTGCCAAGGACTCTGGGAGAGGAACCTAGCCAAAGGACGTGATTCTCTTCGGGTTTCTACAGAAACTCCTCTTTCTGGTTTTGGTTTTCTCTTCCAGTGTTCTTGCACAGTAAGCAAAAAGTCTGGAAGGTCTCTTCTAAGACATATAATTGACTGCCATAGTGAAAGCTCTTGCTCCTGAGCCTTGTGATTTCTCTGTTAGTGCTAGCTCCAGTCAAACTCTTTGCTTATCTTATCTAAAAGCTGTTTCAGCTCTGTTTGGGACAGTGGCATTCCTCCTGTAGTTCCTTGGAATTCATACTTCCTTTTGAAGATACATACAAGCAAGCTAGTTTGCCTAAAATATGCCTTTTGACTTAAAAAGAAAGCTGAAGTTCACTTGCTAATAAGCTGACTGTCCTATAAACAAGTCTTAATTAGACCCAAATATTTTGGTCTCTTACATAATTCTGCATGAGGGAACTTCCTTGCTGGGTTTTTAGCAGGAGAGATGCTGTTGCTGTATTACTCTAAAGCATGAACTGAGAATGATATCTGTTAATGCTTACTAATAATTACAGTCTGTTCTCATAGTAACCTTTCAAAGCTTGTCCTGGTTCATGTTTCTTTTGCTTTGGGGATTTTGTTTCCAAGTAGTTTGTTTGTAATATTTAGTAGTGTGTGCTACAGGTAAATGCAGTGAATCTTTCCTATGGTTCTTGAAGGTTTTTAAGATAAACTTTCTTATCAGCATGTGTGGTATGTATGTGTACAGCCATAGTGGTGGAGCAGGGGTTTTCTTAGGGCAGGGGGGCATGTGAGAGTTCTTGCATTTTAATTGTCTGTGCATACTTGCAAGCAGAATAAACAATGTTTGGTGCTGTGCAGTGTTAAGTTCTTTGGATTTTAATGAATGCAATTTCATCCTTCCAATGAAAAGAGGGTTTGTGCTTCTTTGGTTGCTTCTTCAAGCTTTAAGAGCTCTGATCAGCCACCCCAGACAGCTGATGGTGTATGAGCTTGCCAGGCTTCTTCTGGACCCTCCAAGTCGATACCTTTGTACTGACTGCCCATTTAGAGCTCAACTTTCACTGTTGGTTTGCTGATTAAAGGACAACTGAGAGGTACTGTTTCCTTTCTGACCAGAAGAGTCTAACTTGACTGACTAGACAACTTTCAGTCCTTGTTTCCAAGTGTGACATTGGTGTATGAGCGATGGTAATCCCTGAAAGCACCTCACTGCACAGGAGTGGCAACAGCCAGTGATGACATCTTCACAGAGCTTTGTCCAGCAAGGGGGTGAGGATGGCCTTGCTGTGACCTGTGGACATGCATTTCAGACATACAACCCACAGATGATAGTTTGGTTCCTATACTGTGCTCTGGTGGAGTATCAGCTTAGTGCTCTAAGGAAGTCTGTTAATGGCAGCCCTTTTGCCCTGTTAAGAGCACAGTGGTGTAAATGAGTTACAAATTGACAGCGATGGAGCACTGAAGAGAGGGCTCCTTGAAAGGTGCAGTGTCACCTCTTTTAGGGGAAGATGTTGGCATTGGTGCTGTTGTGAGGTTAGAGTAAAATGGGTGTTGGTCCTCTCTGTGCCTGTGCACTCAGCTGCCTGTCGATTATATGCTTGATTTTTGAAGGATGATGCTTTCATTTGCCTTCTTAATTTTGGAAGTATACAAAGCTGTCAGTTCAAATGGGTTTGTAGTTCAGAGTGCATTTTTGTCATGGAGGTCTAAGCAGGCACCAGTCCACTAAACAAGTATGTCCACTAAACAAGTATTTCATATTTATGGTAGGATTAGATGTTCAGCTTCTGTGAGGAAGATAAAATGTCATGTGTCCTGTATTGCTGGTGGCCAGTGCCAGCAGGTAGTTGGTGGGAATATTAAAATGAATAGAGGACTTTTGTTCCATTGGATTTTGTTACAATGTTAGTTTAGTATAAAAATACGTAGCTTTGCCTCTACTAGCATGTACACATACAGGCTTTTTGGCTGTGTCAGTCTCATGACCTAGATTTGTGTTTGCTCAAGCTTGAGTGAACCAGTTAAGAAATATCTCCAGGGAGACAGACCTTCAGTAAATCATGGCAGGGCTTTGCTTTTAACCAAAGCACTGGCAGTGCCAACTTTCCTTTAACAGGATGGGTGTGGTCCATGTTTGGCAGTGTCAGTGGTGGCTGTTTCACCTGGACTTGGTTTGGAAATGCACGTGGGTTTGGGCTGTGCGTTACCTCAACACTCAGTTGGCAAGGATGTGAAATGCACTTTTACCCTCATAGCGTTGAGCTATGCTGTTTTGGGTCCTCTGTTTGCTCAGCATGCAGTTCAGAATACACAGGTAAAATCATGGCCTCATCAGCTCAGACACCACAGATAGGAGGGTAAGAATTAAGTGCAGGAGGATACAAATTAAGCCAGGTGGGTAGGTAAATAATAAGGGAGGTCAGTGTGCACTAACTCGTCTCCCCTCTAAATCCCCTTTCTCCCATGTGTCTTCATTCTGCTGTTTTATTTGTTTTATGCTTTTGGCTTGATGGTAGTTGATTCCTGTTGAAATTATGTGATGCCAACTTCTGTGCTTACCAGTATTGGGAGAAACAGTTTACCTTGTGTTTCATGTCTCTTGAGAGGCCTTATAAAATGCTTGTTGAGACAACCCTGCTGCCCCTTGCCTTGGTCTGTCTCTGTGTAGAGCAGTGGATGAGGTCAGTGCCACCTTCCCAGTCCAGCAGAACTGGACTCTCAGGTACAATTTAATTTCTCGGGCAGTGTTTTCTGTTCTTGTGGTTTTTTCATGTTAGTTATCTCAGCAATGTACTGTGGAACAGAGACCTGTTGTGTACATTACCTGAGGCTTACATTCAGAGAATTTTGATTTGTGATATTTTCAGTAGGGTCAAGTTGGGTCCTACACTGGTTTAGTAGTCACTTAATGAGCCTGACAAAGAAATGGTGGATGCTGTCTAACTAGGGCAGGTCTGAACTTGATCATATGTGTGTCATCCATCTCAATGCTTCAACATTTTAACACAGACACATTCACCAACAGTAGACAACTCATTTTTGCATACTGTTACAGAAGGCTTTTTAAGGAGCTGGTGGGGGAAGCCATTTGTCGGTGAAGCAAAAGTGGGACATGGAAGTTTGAGAGTGAATTCATGTAAAAGCTGTTAATTTATTGTGGTAGGACAGTGTGTAGAAATTATTGTGTACTTTGAAGAAACGTTTCTAGAAATTGCTTTTGGGACTGAGGGAGGAAGAGCTGCAGTAGGATATAAATAAATTCACTTGTTACTCAGCTTTGTCAGTCCTACTAGGTGTTGGTTAGTTCTGTTTTGCCTCTCTTGAATGATACCAGGAGGAAAATCGATTTTAAATTAATTTCCACTGGAAATTAAGGATGAGGGTGTTTTAGCGTAAACTTTGTTCCTGTTTATTTGGAGACATTACTCAAACAAACATGTTGGCGCTTTTGTTCAAATTATTAGTTTGTGCCTTGCAATAGGCAATTTACAGATTTATTTCATTTCAAGGAAAATAGTCTTATCATCTTTTAATATGTGTAAATGTTTCATCAAAGGCCTGCTCACCTTAATTCAAGCACTGGTTAAAATTTTGTTTTGTTCAGATTTTCCGGAACGTGAGCCCTGTGATGGTTCAACTCAAGGCCTTGACATGCACAACTCTGATATATATCTGCAGACACTGGGCTCTCTGAGTTCTGCTCTGTGGTTTTTCTAAGAGCTTGAAGCTGCAGCTGTCCCTCCCAAAGCTGTCAGATTCATAATTTATTATTCCAGTCTCCCACCTTCCAAGCGCAGATCAGTCACAGTCTGATTTAGATATTTCCTACTTGATTACTCACAGAGAATTAGACAGTACCAGGCAAGCAGTTTCATGTAAAATTTTCTTATTTTCCAGGATCCTTTTAACTGTTGGTCAGCCATTCCACAGACTGAACGATTTTGGGTGAAGCACAGGGAGTCCATTACTTGCACAGAGAAATATTTAAATGTGGTGTGAATCAATGTATAGAAGATAAAGGGAATGTGGAAGATATTTTCCCCTTGTTTTTCTCTGTGATCTCAGCCCTTTTTCTTGACCAAGTTCTTAGATCTTTTGAGAAAAAACAGCTGTCCTGTTCTGGCTGTTACCCAGGAGATGGAAACTGCCTGTCCCATTTATTACTGAAAGCCAAGTGGGGGAGATTTAGAGCCTGAGGATAATCTGGAGGAGGCAAATGAAAACCTTTCTCTTGAGTTTGAGAACACAGTGTTGGAGGAAGCTGATAAGTCATGAGCTCTTTTCATAAGCTCTTTTTTTCAGATGAAGCATCCTTTGGTGTCTCTGAAACCAAGAGCACTCAACTGAAGGAAACCAGACCACTGATGTGTTTAGATCCTTCCTTCTTTGAGCTTAATGTGACCCTGGAAAACATAAGAAGAAGGAGTGGTGGTGGGAGGATACAGTAACAGGTTCCCAACTTGTAAAAGTGATTAAAGATATCAGGGATTAATTTGCATGTCTGTTTATGTAGGGAAGGGAAAAATTTTTACAGAGTGGAGAACTGAAGTTGAAAACTTGTGTGAGGGAGTGCCATCCACCGTGTTGAAACAGTAAAAATAAAGATGGAGCAGCTTAGCTGTGGATTTTGTGGACTCCATTTGGATGGAGCTTTGTCAGAATGGCTTAAATGAGCATCTGGCAGGGACATCACAGGGATGCATCATTTTGCAATGCAAGGCACTATGCTAGCCTGCCTTTTGATGTTCTTCCTGACATGCATGTTAATGGTTTATGTGGTGCACAATTTCAAAATGAAAATATTAAAAACCAGGAAACCTAACCAATGTACTTTCAAAAGAACATTCTGTAATATAAAGGACCCCTGCTTGTTTCTAAATGAGCCAGTAGAGCATTGTGTCACACTAACAGGAGTGCTCCTTGCTGCTAGGAAGGTGAAGCCTGGTTGCCTTCAGTGAGTCCTGGTGGGATGAGTGCCATGGCTGGCGTACAGCTCTCGATGACTCCCAGCAGTTCCGAAAGGATGGGAGCTGGAGGTGTCACCCTCTGCATCAGGAGAGCCACGCACAGCCAAGAGCTGTGTCTGAGGAATAGCTGTGAGCAGGTTGAAAGCCTGTGGGTGACAATCAGTCTGAGGAAACAAAGGAGAAGCTGGTGGCAGCTGTCTGCTGCAGGCCGCCGGATCTGGGGGAGCCTGTTGGCAGAGTGGAACTCCTTCCTCCAGCAGCAGGAGGCATTACTGGCCCTGCTCCTGCTGGGGTCTCCATGCACTCCTGCAGCTGCTGGAGAAGTAGCCCTGAGAGCCGTGGGCAGGCCAGGAGGCTCAGGGAGTGCATAGAAGACAACTTCTACAGCAGGTACCAGACATCTCCTCCAGGGTGGAGGCACTCCTGGTGGCCAGCAGGGCTCGTCAGGATGCCCAGTTTGGAGGCAGTCTGGTCTGCAGGCACCAGGCACTCTGGAGTTGGTAGCTGTGAGAGATATGGGTCAGATCAAGCGTCAAGTCAGGCCCCTGAACTTGAGGAAAACCAACTTGCAGCTCTTCAAGTTAGTCACTAGGTTCCCTTGGGAAATTCCTATTTAAAAACGCACACACAAATTGATGTGGAAATTATTTGAGGAATCTAGTGCATTCTGCATTTATGGGGAATGCATTTATGGGGATTTATTAAGTTCTGAGGAGTTCTTGGAGATCATTGTGGAAAGTCTGGTGATAGAAGAGTGGTTTAGACTGTTAAAACAGCAAGGGAAGAAGACACTGGAGACAAAACCCAGACTATCTACAAAATGAAAGAATACAAAAAGCATCTGTAGCTTCCTGTTTCTGTAAAAAAAGTGTCAGTTTCTGAAATATAACTGAAATGAAAAATAATTCATTCTTGAAGCTCTCTGTAGCTGTGCAATGGACTTAAAACCTCTAGCAGGTCTATGGGGAGACTTGAGAAAAACCATAACACTATATTGCACACTTCAGAATCTTCAGGAACGAGTAGTTATGTGCGAAGAAAATCCTACTTTTGATGAAGTAGTTATTTTAAGTTGTTGGTTGCCAGCTAGTCTAGATGATCTAATAAAATTGTGTGAGAAAAAAATAATTTTCTGTCAGCAGTAAATATGTTGGCAATATACCCGAGTAGTGTGTTGGTTTTTTATGCACCATTTCAACGTACCTCAGAGCAAGTATGGACACAAGTATGTGTACACAAGTTTTTGAAAAAGGAAATTCCATTATATAAAGAAAAATATATGTTTTGGCTAATTTCTAGCTTGATGATACTAATGAGACTTTGTATAGAAGTGCATTTGAATAAATATAATTCTCCTGAATTTGTAATGAAAAAATGTAATGAAAAGCTGAGTATATCAAAGCATTAAATGGAAAACTGTAAGCAACAATGCCATGACCGCTTTTTCAGGTACTTGAGTAGGAGCTTGCAAGCGACTTTGGCACCATGGTGGCTCTTTCCTTGAAGATCTGTGTCCGTCAGTGCAATGTGGTGAAGACGATGCAGTTTGAGCCCTCCACGGCCGTGTACGACGCCTGCAGGGTGATCCGCGAGCGAGTGCCGGAGGCTCAGACAGGGCAAGGTGAGCTCCGGAGTTTGTCCTCACTCACTTCGCTGGCTGAACTGAAAAGGGATGGAAACTCATGGGGGAGTTTGACATTGTCCTGTTCGTTCTTTTTTTTGTTGTGTTGGAGGGGTTGGTTGGTTGGTTGATTTATTTAAATTTTAAGGCTCTAGAGTGCAGGGCAATAAGTGCAAACAGATTTTTTAAGTGACAGAAAGTAGCTGAGTTGTTTTTCTTCTTTTTGTCCCAACAAAGGTTTTCTCACAGTGGATGTTTTTAGTGAAACTTAGACTAATTAAATAAATATCTTGTAAAGATGAGCAATTGTTCTCCTGCTTGGAGAGCTTTATATATGTATTTATTTAATACCTACTTAAAGCAGTGTTTCTGGTGATGTTTTCTAAGAAAACACTACCACACAGCCTTGTTTTGTCACTCAGCAAAGGAAGTGACAACACGAATTACAAAAGAGTAGCTGGATACCTCCAAAATGTGCATAGAGAAATATTTGAAACGGTTTTATAACTAAAATCATCACCGTGCTGTGTGTCCCACAGTTACCATGATGCTGCACATTAATAAAATGTAACTTTGTCTGTACCTATTGAGTGAATTAGGTGATTACAGACTAGGAAACACCCTGAGCAAAAGATCTGGTTTTAACACATCCAAAGTTTTCAGAAAGACAGGCCAAATACTTCAAAGCCCTTTGGTGCTGCATTGTATATAATGCTACTGGAATGTAATTCTTAAAGCAAGTTGTTTGTTGAGATTTAAGGTCTCAACCTTTACACCCATTTCAAAAATCTTGTCTGAATTGTTAGAAAAACTTGATAGCAATGGACTTGATTACTAATACTAAGAGTTGCTTGTCCTTTGTAAGAGTCCCTTGGAAATGTAGTTACAGAGCTTCAGTTTTCAGATAAAAGTTGTGCATTTTTACCATGCTGGTCTCTCAAGGCAGTGATTGTCGACGGTTGTTGAATTCAGAGAAGTTGAGTGATCAATATCCCTAATATCATGATCCTCAAAGAAAAGCCAAGGAGTTCTCAGATTTTATAGTAGGGCTTTTCCTTTCCTTACGATTACATTGCAATTACAAACTTCGAAAACCAAGTTGAGTGATGAACAGAAGTGTTTCCAACACATCTTTCCCTTTCTTGGTGGATGTTAAAATGTGTATGTGTGTTCGCTGTTAGTTCAGAAGACTCAGAGTGATGGAGTACAGTTGATAAACTGGTTCTGCTCAACAGAAAATGTACTTTAGGCCATCAGCTGTGCACATCTCACTTCTCCCACCTGGTCCCAGCACGAAGGTGGTGCTGATTCTCATGTGCAAGTTGCACAGCTCCTGCTATTTCATTACCAGGTGCATGTACCAGAAACGAATATCAGAGCAGTGTCTGCTTCCCTGGTACTTCAGTGCTCTGTGCAAGGAGCTTTGTCTGCGCCTCAAAGTCACAATCTATTAATGGGCACCAATTCTAAAATCTTACAGGGTATTGAATCTGTATTGTGAATATCCCTTCATGTGCAGATCACTTGACCTTTCAGGGGGGGTTGTAATTAAGGTGAGCAGAGCAAGTTTTTCATCTTACCTAGCTGGTTTTGGAAGGGTTCTTCTTTTTAAATTGAGTGTCTGTTAGTTGCACTTGTGTCAGTTAAGTGTCAAGTCTTTTATATAATTGCATAAGTGATCATGTGTTCAGGGTAAATGCTGTTAAATGCTGTAAATGTAAATTATTGCTACGCATGGCATTTAAGGATGAAATTTCATCTGAGAATTGTAGGTATTTTTACCTGGCTTTCTAACCAAAGGGTCCTAACCCATGGCTGAAAGGAAACAAGGTGGGGCCCAGAGCTGCTGTAGCAGAGTGCACTGGTGGCTGTGAGAAAGGGCATTATTTTAACCTGCAGAACTGCCACCAGAGCAGGCTGAGCTGCTGCATGCTTGTTGATTGGTTGTTGTTTGTGAAGTTTCATCTGAATTGATTCTTCATGCGGAAGCTAGGCCTTAAATTAACGATCATGATACTTAATTTTGTGTATCTGGAGTTTAGTCTTTGAAGCTTAAGCCTGGGTTTGTTTTTGTGTGGCAATGAAAATTTTATCATTTACTTCTGAAAGAATCGATTGACCTTGTTTAGCCTTCAGAAGGTTTTTTGGTATGTTTGCCATGGATATAATTCTAGAAGCCTTATATATTTTTAAGTACCTAAACCTGAATCATCTAACAGAAAGATTCCTGAGTTTATAATAAACTCATCTTATGGAAGGTTGGAAGCAAACTGTGTTTTGAAAATAGAACTGCTGTTTGAAACTATAATAAGCCTAACTATAGTTAAGGCCAAACTTGCTTGTATTTTTGGTTAGACAATTCCAAAGTAGGACCCATTAGCCTTTAAAAAAAAGGTTGTCTCAAAGAAAACTGGTTACAAATATATTAGTAGATGAGACATGTGAAGATGTGATGGCATAGTGAAGCTTTTGTTTAAGTCTTCTGTAAAGCCTGGTGTACCCGGTCTGCTGCTAAACTAAGTACTTCATGAAGCACAGGAAAAAAAATTCTATCCGAGTTTATTAAGAATGGAAAGTAAGTGTAATGGAGGCTTTAACCTGGATCTGAATAGCCCTGAGTAAAACTCTCTTGGCTTTATTAGATTTGATGGTTTTTAATGTGTCTCTCTCTGTTTTGTTCCACAGCCTCTGACTATGGATTGTTCTTGTCAGATGATGATCCTCGAAAAGGTATATGGCTGGAGGCTGGAAGAACACTGGATTATTACATGCTGAGAAATGGGGTATGGTGCAAGTCTGATGCTTCCTTCATCACCATGTTCTCAGAAAACTTGTTTCCTAAATAGCACTAAGAATGTTTAGCATTTGGAGGGGTAGGAAGGTTTTGAGTCTGTTCCTGACATGAGCTCATTTGCCTCAGATGTCAGTTTTTCCCTGCATTCAGGTTATGACTGTGGGCTCCTGTGGCCAGTAGTGTCTTCATGCAATGATTAACAGAAAGTTGAAAGCTAACTTGAGTTATATGCTTTATATTTGACCTGGTGTTAGAGTTGATCTCTCATACACTTGAGGTGGTGAGGTCCTACTGGCTCATGTTCTGGCCAGCTTGCCACAGCATTCCTTTAGTACTGCTGGGCTCTTAGCCCTGTCCTGCCCTGACTGGCTCTTGCCCTTAGGACAATCCTTGAAAAATAACATGGGCACATGTAAAAGTAGTCACTGCTCAAGTTTATTAAAATGAGTACCTTTGACTGTACTGTAGCAAAGGAGAAGTCCAACTTGGAGGGTGGGAAGGGAATCTTCTGTAGTCATTTTAGGTAGTGGATTGGCTTGTGGTGGCTTCCAGAAGCATTTAGAAACAGTTGTGTTTGCTTCCTAGGATATACTGGAGTACAAAAAGAAACAGAGACCTCAGAAAATACGTATGCTGGATGGTTCAGTGAAAACAGTCATGGTGGATGATTCCAAAACAGTGGGCGAATTGCTGGTTACCATTTGCAGCAGGATAGGTAAGGTTTTGGGACCCAAATGCTTAAGAATTTGGGTTTTTTTTTATCTTAAAATTTTGATTGTTAGGATGTTATGTGGTGAGAAGTTGACATACATGTGAAAAATTTGTTTGAAGTTACTACTTACCAAACACTTTATTGAAGCCTGTTGTCCAGGTTTTAACAAAGTCTGTATAGAGTCAGCTGTATTCCTAACTTCAGGATTTAGCATTTGAAGGTACAAAGTTATCCAACAGTACAACCCATTTTTTATTGTGCGTTACATTTATGTACTCCTTCCTGCTACAAGGGAGAGGTTTAGAACTGAATTTATATCCGGTGTTAAAGGGATAAAAGAGGAGCATTTCTGACCTTGAAATGTACCCAAGCTTAAGATTTCGTCATGTTATGATTTGATCACAAAATTTTATCATTTTTAAAACAATATATAGAAGCCATTCAGAACAGCTGGTCTAAAATGTGTCATATTGCTTGTAGTCTGTTTCAGTACTTAGCTGAATAGACATTTTTGGAAGCAAATTCATGTTTAGTACATGCACAACTATGCATCCAACATGGATTAATTTAAGTAATAAAATACTGTTGAAATCCCATTTAGACTTCAAGTGTTCTTAACTTGATTTAAATGACTTTACTTGGAAAGTGAATCATCTATTTCAGTTTTGAGCTTTTGTGTGTTGGATTCTAATGCGATGTAACTAATTTACCTCAAAAATTAGTTTGACTTACTTTCATGGATGTGATCATATAGGTGAGCGTTTAATCTGCTGTCTGATATAACATAAACATGGTTTCCAAACAGTACAAAGACATGGGAACAACTTAGCACACATGCAAAAATATTTTGAACTGGTTTTTGATTTAGTTTCATGTGAAATTCACAGGAAGAGTTGAGTCATAACACTTCAAACAAAAAAATCACAGATTTCACTTGGTTTCTGTTCCTCACTTGGCTCTGCTACATTTCTTTGACATCATAGGCAAGCTGAAATTACTCAGTCCTCAAGAATTGTAGGCATCCATGAATGGAAATTTACTATAGCCTGTCTCCATTTTGGAATTTACAGTTATTTTACATTCCATCATGTTTTTAAACTGGCAGCTTCTCTTGGAAGGCAGCATAAAAAAAACCAAAAAACCTTTCTGAAAGTGGCAAATGCAGCATATGACAAAGAAATAATGTATTGGAAAGATGAGGTCAGATATTGGATTTATTTATAATTCCAGGAATAACAAATTATGAGGAATATTCATTAATCCAGGAAAGCATCGAAGAGAAGAAAGAGGAGAGTACAGGAACACTTAAGAAAGATAGAACACTGTTACGTGATGAAAGAAAAATGGAAAAACTGAAGGCAAAGCTTCATACAGATGATGATTGTGAGTAATGTGTTCCAGGATAATTCTTGAATTAATATCTTACCATGGTACAATGCAAAGAAGCCATGCAGGAATGCATTTTTAGGTTTGTCAGCGTGTTTCAGTTGGTTCCTGGCTGTATTTTGCATCCCTTTGTATGTAGTGCTGTCTGCAATTGAGTATTTTGAAATGAAGTGAATGGGCAAGTTAATGCCTTGGAGGGTTAGCAGGTGTTTTGGAGTGCTCTTAGGTGGGGCTATTCCAGCTCAAGTGTGAAGGGTTGGTTTTGTCCCTTGCATTTAAGTTGGATATTTAATAATGGACGTGAAGGTGTAAGCTTTAAATGTAAGTGAAGTTTGCTGAAGAACTAAGACCGGATTGGGTTTGATTTCTGTGCTAAGTCATGATAGCCGTGTTTTCTGTTTTACTGTAAGCCACGGAGGTTAACCGTAAATGGCAGGAAGATGTTTTAAAATTGTGTTCAGGGATAATAAATGGTGAACAGAAGCTTTTGTTTTAGGATGAAATATGGTCAACATTTTTGTTGTGATGCTTTGAAGATCTAAATTTAGTGGTGAAACATTGCTATAGTTGTTTCTTCAATATTAATGATGTTTTATGTTGTGTAGTATATCCCTGTCTCTCAGCAGTGCTGCTTTTCAGTTCTCCTTTGTAGCAAACCTTCAGCATTGATGATGAGAAGCAGAAATGAAAAGTAACATTTCTTGTGGAGTTTCCCCCCCACAGTGGAAACTCCAATTACCCCATGATTTTGACAAGTTACTTGACATTTTACCACTGGCAAGGGTGTGGATTTTAGCAATGTGCATGGATGCCCAATTCTGTGGAATTAATGGATGCCAATTTCTGTGGCTGTGTTGCAGTAAATTGGCTGGATCACAGCCGGACCTTCAGAGAGCAAGGAGTGGATGAAAATGAAACGCTGCTCTTGAGACGAAAGTTCTTTTATTCAGACCAGAATGTAGATTCAAGAGATCCTGTTCAGCTTAATTTGCTTTATGTTCAGGTACAGTATTTTCTACCTCTTCTGAGGAGAATGTAGGTTATTGGAAAAAACTTGCTGCTCAAATACTGCATCTTCTGAAATTCCAGTTCTGGATATGCTTTAGTTTGACTATTTTTTTTCTAGCCCTCCATAAACACACGATAGTACAGAGGCTTTGCTGATTTTTTTCAGTGAAATACTTTGAACCCAGTGATGGACACTGAGCCAGAAATTCAGTGGCTTTCATCCTGCTTTCTTAAAATTGGTACATGTCTTTAGTCTCAAGTTGCTCTTTTTAGTTTTTCTGCCCCTTCTCTGGATAGTGTTCTTTGTGTCATGTGGAATCTCAGGTCAATCTTGTGAACAGCTTTCTGTTTCTCATGTCTTTTCCTCTTCTGCCTGATCAGCGAGTGAGCTGCTTCTGCCCTCCTTTCCAGTCTTCAACCCAGACAGCACACAAGGCAGGCAGGCTTTCCATCCAAAAGTTAGATGTTCCAAGCTGATGCTTGGAACATAGCAGAGTCCATCTAGACAGGTGTCCTAAACTGTCAAAGGGAATTGTGCTTACCTTGGCAAAGCCAGGAGCTTTATGCAGAAGATAGTATTTAACTGAAGGGGCTGTTGTAGCTGCCTGCAGTTAAGTCTAAAAAAATAAAATAGGGTTTTAAACTCCTTGTTAAAGTTTTGGGGTTTTTTTCAAAGTGAAAAAATGGAAAGTTTAATTAAATGTGCCATTCTATAAATTACATTTTAAAGATCTGAGCAAAAGGTAGGGCTGTTCTCTTGCTTGTAGAACAGCAGTACCTTTCTGAAGTATTTTACAAGACTATCACACTGAGCTGTTCTCCTGCCACTAAAATGTTTCATTCAGGCTGCTATGACAGTATGTGTTGATAATGCTTTGTCATGGCTTTGTCTCTGGGTAGGTGAGCCTTCTACTGCCAGAGCTATAAAATCTGTCAGCTTCCATGACCACCAAATTTACACAGAAGGAAGAAAAATGCTGTGTGCCTGTCACTGTTGTTATATCTGTAACGGGAATTTTGTTTTCACCTACTAATGATGGGGATCTTTTTCTAGCCTATATAAGGCAGTGGCATGAAAGCTTTTCCATGTGTGTATTTGCACACACATGCATCTGTATATGTGTGTGTGAATATTTTATTTTATTTACAAATGCATCAGGTAAGACTGTGAAGTTCTCTTTTTGATCAAAGCTGATACAATCATAGCTTCAGTAAGTCTCCAGAGATACAAGGAAATAATCTAGCCCTTTGTTTTATTAGTGACATATACATCCAGAATGGAATAATAAAGACAGTCAGAAGGAAGAGGGTGTGTTGCTGGCAGTATTCAAGCTTTCGAGGAATTTGAGATGGAATAGTTGGTTTGGGTGTGTGACACATCTTTGTTTATCTCCTCCAGGCTCGTGATGACATCCTGAATGGTTCCCATCCCGTCTCCTTTGAGAAGGCTTGTGAATTCGGAGGCTTTCAAGCGCAGATCCAGTTCGGACCTCATGTAGAACACAAACATAAACCTGGATTTTTAGAGTAAACACTTCTAACTTCTAAAATTTGGGTGACCTCAAGTGTAACTAATGTTGAGTTGTCACAGATTAATCACATTTTATTACTCCAAGCAGAGATAATCAGATTCAGTATATTTTCAATAGCAAATCTCCCAGTGAAAGGAGCTTTGTTGCAAAAATCAGCAACCTCAGCTGATGAGGGGACCTTTGGCAGTGGCTTATTAGACAGCACTAATAAGGGCACTGGCTCCTCCTGGAGTGCCAGTTGAGTACACACTTAGTACCATGAAAGTACAAGACTGGAAAGAAATTTTGTCATTTGGATAAAGGATTTGAATACTCCTGTGTGTAGAAAATAAATTTTCCTAACTTTTTAGTGGCATTAATCACTCAGTCAGATTCACCCTCTCATGGTGTTGTATGAATGGAATTCTAGAATGGCACTCTTTGTTTCAGGTGTTGACAAAATCCTGCTTACATGTGGCTAATCCTTTAATTTTTATCGTGATGCTTAATTTACTGCTATCAGGAGGGCAAGTTAAGTTTGACTGAAATTTAGATGTCCCATTTTTCTACTGATTCTGATTTTCTGGTTGGTTTACCTGCAGTAGAATTAACCGAGGGCCGAAGTCTGAGGAAAGCAATGTAGGAAGGTAAAAGAGAGCTATTTACTGCACATTCCATCAAGCCTTGCCTACATATGAGGCTCATAAATACCTTAATTGGAGACACAAAACACTGGGTGCGTATTTGGTTTGTCCTGTTCCGCTGGCAGAGTGCTCAGTGCTGGCTCAGGCTTCCTTTGTGAGCCACTCCGGGGTTTAGGGTGTCCCAGGGAGCCTCTTGGAAGTGGTGTCTGCTGTGGAATGGGCAGTGCTGCAGCACTGGCTGTTTGAAACACTTCACTTCTGAAGGCTTTTCCTGAAGTAGCAGCTCAGTTATGGAAATGGGCATCTTTCAGTTCCAGTTATTTTAATCAGCCTTTCTTTTTACTGTCTGTCTGCTCCTGATTGGCCCATGAACCTTCGCTATTAGAACTACTGATACCTAAGAATTATAGGGGCCTATTGTCACAGCTTCAGTGTACTCCTGGTTTTTATTTCCTAGAACTGTGACCAGTTACACAAAAATCTTTCTCTGAGATTTGTCTCTTGTCTTCTTATTATTCTCTTCTTACTCCACTCACTGAAGAGTATTCCTGCAGCAAACCACTAGGGTGTTATCTCGTGATATGCTAGTGTTGTGTCATGGTAATGATCTCAAGAGTTAGGTGTTCCCAGAAATAATTGCTTTTAATTTTTAAAGCAGTCATTTCCCACATGCTGAACTAGTGACTTTTGCAAACAGCTGAACAGCGTTCAGTTGCTTGATTTTTTTTTTTACTATTTCCCAATGTACTACTTGGTTTTCTCAGTGGAAAGTTTCTCTTTTCTTTAAGCTGCCATATAGTGAATGTGTTTTATGGTGTACTGAAGCTGCTGGCTGGATGACACTTGTACTTTGTGTGCTGTGCTGGATAGTTTGGAGTCCATCAGGAAACAGTTATCAATCATATAATGTGCATTATCTTTTCTTCATCTTAATAGAGATGAAAGGTATTAATAACTGATCAATCTGTTAGAAAAAAAAATGTTACTCCAGTGGAAACCGTTTTGAACCAGAATTCCAAAATTCAGAACCTTCTTATATACTGTAGGGCATTTTTCTCTGCTGTTGTTTTATTTCCATTTAGGGCTTTGATTGTATTTGAACCAAAATTGGCAGGTAACCAAGTGTAATTGCTCTTTGTCCTGGTGTTTAATCAGTTTCATAAAATTAAACATTTGTCATTTGGAGATAATTCAGTTTTTTCCTCTGTAGGTGAACCTGCTCCAGAACCATAAATCCCTGGTCATTGTCTCCTAATTTGAAGTGTACATGTTTATGATTTAGTGGTGATACATTTATTTTACATGGCTGTCATGACAGCCTTGTTGTGGAACCTCATGCTTTTGTTTCAGGAGTCTTATGTGAGCCAAGTCATCCTGGCTCACTATGAACAATATACAGAAATAGTGTAGTTAAATGCTCACTATTTTTTTCTGAAAATGTGTCTCATGCTTTCAGGAAAAAAAAAAACAAAACAACTTGTTTCTTTTTTCATCCCCTTGAAAAAGAGCAAGCTTTTTTTCAAGTTTCCTCCGACTGTTTTCTACTGTTTGGTGCATAAACACTGATTCTTTTCAAGTGAGAAAGTAGTTTTGTTTTCTATAAAAACTCTATGCTGTAGTGTCAAATATATTTGTGAGGTATCCAGTCACTCCCTATTGAAACCTGAA
This sequence comes from Regulus satrapa, assembly GCA_013396955.1. NCBI lineage: Eukaryota > Metazoa > Chordata > Aves > Passeriformes > Regulidae > Regulus > Regulus satrapa. Next base: position 451,217 of record VWZN01017393.1, on the reverse strand, counting down.
GATGCTACAGGTTCCCATAAGGAGAACCTGTCAGCTCATACAAAAACTAGCACAGAACAGAATAGGTAGTATTGCCTGATATTGTTTGGAAACAGCTTAGTTTGCCTTGTCTGCAATATATTTATGTAGAGAGAGACCTTTTGTCCTTTTTTTTTGTCATTGCTAAAATATTCTTGGCACAGATGAAGATGATTGCCTCCATCTTGCTAAGACCTTGGTATTGGTTGTTGGAATTCCCTTGAAGCTCATGCCAAAGTAAATTGTGAAAGCACTGAACTATCAATTTAGAAGTAGTCCTTCCTCGTGCCCTTCATGGTACAGATATAGTTTTGCATGGCACCTCCAGAGGATACCCTGGGGCTGATTTTTCTGAGGGAATATCTCATCAAGAGCTTGCACTGTTCTTCTGCAGACAGGGAAGGAGCACCTCAGACTGCACACCTCCACTTCTTTGCAAGCGCACTGGCAAACAGAAAAGCTGCACATGAGAAGTGAACTTGATGCTGAGCTCAATTCTGGTTTGCTGAATTAAGCATGTCTTTTTCAAGAACACGTTTATGCTGATGAAAAACAGTCCAAGTGTTGGCACTTGTGTAATTTTCTTAGGAACTGGAAGATGAAACCCAGTATAAACCAATTCAAATCAGTACTGCTTCCTGTTAGCTGTCTTTTTTTTACTGGATTTGATATCCATTCTAATATGTTTAATTTAGGAGATTAAAGAAGGATAAGTGATATTTCCATTTCCTTTGCTAGCTCTATTAAAAAGCTACAGAATCAAGTGAAACTGTCTGTAAAGAAAATAGTCTTCATTATAGGTAGAATGAAAACAATTCTAGTCTGTTCACAACTGGCATTTCACCCTTTGAGCTGAGGTGATCATTTGCCTCTTGATTAAAAATAATGGAAGGAGATGGAAGGGAAAAACTTCCAATCCAACTGCTACCCTCATGTGCAGGGATATTACAATTGCTGCTAGTGGAAAAAGTACAGTTGTTTTTTTAACCCTTGCTGCTTGCTTATGAAGTTCCAACTAATGTTTGCTTAGCAGTGGTTTTTTTGAATATTATTTTAATTAAAAATTAAGTACCCAGGCTTAAAAATGTAATGGCTTTGATAGTTTATCTACATATAGATAGCTGAGTTTTAAAATTAACTGCAGCTAATAAAAGATGAGAATTTAAAGTGTGTTGGTAGCTACAGTTTATTTTTATTAATTGATTTCCACTGTGAAACTTGGCTTAAATCAAGTTTGGGTTTGTTGTTTTCTTAATCTGCCTTGGAATTGAATTTAACTGAACTGGTTTGAACCTTTGAAGTTCTGTGTAAAACCACCAGTTGTTTCATAATAGATACACCAGCTTTTTAGGATAATAAGCTGTATTCAGTCGTTATCTAGAGTTTTAATTTGGCTCTTCAGCCTTCCCTATCCCATGAATGTGTCTTTGTAAGTAAGTCCCCAAGAAGAGATTTCTTTATCATGGCTGAGTGAGATGTAACTATGAGAATATCAGAAGAAAGATTACCAAGGACATTTGTTCTTGTTGTATAAGGCTTGAGCTTTATGGAAAAGACCAAATGTATGATCTCAGTACTGAGAGTAGTTTTGAAGCACAAAATCCTAATTTAATCTTTTGAGCTATATTTGATTGTCTACAATGGCAAGCTTTTGTTTTTAAAAACACAAAAAAAGCACAGTAATATAAACAAAACAACACAAACACTCTCAAGGTATAAAACAAGGCAACTCCCACAGAACGGTTGAGCAAATTTTTGCCAGTCTTGTTTAAAAGAATCCATCCTTCTCAAAACGTTTAACTTTGTATCCTAGTAGAGCCTTCAGTGTTAAGTGTTGGTTGTTTACTCAATAAATCAAAATAATGAGGACATTCTCCAGTCATAACCTTCTATGTTTCTTAATAGTCCAGAGTAGGGGGAATCCTTAGAGACTAATTATTTTAACTGTGTGAGTTTCTTCACGTGGAACATGACCTGCTGAATATATGATGTGTTTTCATCAGAGTAGAGTACCCTAGATGGCAAGATACAACCCAGAACAGTTACTTGTTAAAACATGATGCTGATATATATGCCCTCAGGTTAGGGTGATATTTGTCTGAGATGAAGGGGTATTTTATTATACAGCAAGGAGGAGCAGATGAGGTGTTGAAGAATTCCTTCTGACTGAACTCTGTCATGGAGGGTGAACTTGTTTAATCTGTGTTCTGAGAGCCTTAGAATCTGAGTGCTGCAGAAATTAAAACTGCTTTTTTTTTTTTTTGAGACAACACAGTTGTATTAAGTGTCCACTTCAATTACTTTCTAGTTTTTTCAGTCCAGTATTAGTGTTCTAGCACTTATTGGATGACACAGAGATAGAACATGGTCCCACACATCAGTAAATCCAAGTGCTGCTGTCAGGTAGCAGCAGTGGCTGAAGCCAGGGCTGGCTCCTTGTCCCCTTCTCCCAGATAACAGCAAGTGTCACTGCGCTTAGATGGGAAACCCTCTGAGCTGCTGAGAGACATCCTATAATTTAAGAAGGGAAAGTGTCCCAGCTATTTTTTTTTATGAGTTTTCAAATCATAAAAAGATACTACATGAGGCAGCAACTCAAGTGGTAAGGTAACCTCTTGCTCTACTTGGTTTTATTTATTGTGCAGGTATTTAACACCCATGTTAGGAAGACTGGGGAACCTAGTGTCAGTGAAGGGGTATGGAAAGCATCTCTCCTCAAGAAGGAACCATTAACTTGGGAATATTTTTTTTTTCCCTAGCCTGAAAGAATTCCTGCCTAAAGAATATACCAAACAGAGAGGGGCTGAAAAAAGAATATTTCAGGTAATTTTGAGGCTGAAAAAGCTACTATATTTTCACTACCTTTATAAGAAATATCTGCGATTTTCCAGCTGTGTACTTTATATGTACTTTAACTCTACAGCTCTATCAGAATTCTATCAGGTTACTATCAGAAAATCAAGTATTGAGTATTTGTCAGCTTTTATTTTATTTTTTCAGTAGATTGATTGTCCTGATCCTTATTCTTTCACTGATGATTATTCGATATGCTTTGTTAAACAGAGAGAGTGAAAATTCAGTATTTTAAGGATCTTTTTGTCAGTTGCATTGAAATATAAAGATGTGTATTTGTACTAAAATAGACACGTTTAGGAAAGCCAATTTTAATTTCATACCTTGTTCAAACCTGAGTCTCAGTTCTGCTTGTTAATGCTTGAATTCCGTGGTGTGTGTGGGAATCACCCCATTGTAAGAAACTGGAGCAGTTAGGTATAAGTGGTAACAGGTATTAGAAGAGGTCTCAGAGTCTGAGTGCTGTAGATGCACCAGGTATCTTTGTCCACTGAAATACAAGTTAGGCAATAAAATGGAAGTTGGAAAACTTTGGGGTCAGCAGGTGAGATGAAGTCATCTGGCGTCTGCAAGGACACAGCAGAGATCTGGGATCTCAGCCTAGGAGACAAGTTCAAGAGCAGGAACAGGTCACATCCTTTCTTTTGTCTGCTACTCTCCCAACTGAAGAATTCTGTGACTTAGTGAATCTCTTCTACTTGTAGTTTTCAGTACTTCCCTGTAGATTTGTCTGTCTGGCACTTGGATGTGCACCTTTATGTGTGCAGTGACGGTGCAGTTGGAGCTAAACCCAGGTTAATTCACTTCTGAGTAGGATGGCCATGCTGTTCCTAGCATGGGATTTTTGCCCATGTCAGATAAGACCTAGGAATAGTTTGAATCATGATGTGCTGTAGTGCATGGACCAGGAGCTCGTCAGAGAGGATGCTCATCTGGGCAAAGAATTGACAACAAGGCAGAATATGTGAGCTGTCTCTTTGAAAAAAGCTCAGCTGTTTCCCAAGTCATGAAGTTCTGGAGCTTGGCAGGTGATGTATTTGTGCTCCTTGTTCTTTTGGGATCCTGGTTGTGTTTCTGCTGAGGCTGACAGATGGGAGCATCCTGTGTTCTTGGGATGTAAGTGGTTCTTGGAGTTGCAGTTGCTCCCCCTTGGAAGCTCTCCCACACTGTTGAGGTGGGAACAAGTGGAATAAGGAGGCATTTCCCATGTTCCTGGTGCTCCCCCTGCTGCTGTCAGTCAGCAAGAAAGAGGTGGCAACCAGCAGTTCAGAAGCACATGAGGGGAACATGGGGTGGGATAGGGAATCCCACAAAGAGGATTTAAATAGTTACTTGGATGTTGATTTAGTGCTTTTCAGCGCACTGGTCTGGATAGGAGAGCAGATGGTGAGATGAAATTTAAATACATAACGTGGGTACCTGTCATTACTTACACGTAATCATCAATCTACTAATGATGAAATTGTTTGAATAATAAGTAGAGGTTGAGTTACAAGACTTATTTAGATGATTATTTCAGGACAAGCTATTTAGAAAAATCATTCCTTGTTCCTCAGCTGTGGAATTCTTTTCATATGATGGAAAAAAAAATCAGGATAGTGTTGCAACTGGCAAAAAAAGTCCCATTGGAAGTACCTACAAGACATGAGAAATGGTCAGTACAAGGTCTGAGGCTGTCATGAATCACAAGTTTAGGCACAAAGCAGGAATAAATAATCTGTTTCTGTGAGGGGAAAAAAAAAAGGTGCTGGTACACTTAAATGACTTTTAAAAGCTGAGACAAGAGGCATTTATTATATGAAACCTAATGGTGTCAAATAGCAGGAATACCTAGAATTCTAAACTGTGTCAGAAGAGGTTTAATGTGCATAGTCTGAGGCACAGATTGAATGGGTGAGGGTCAAAGAGGAGTGTTCTATTTGCCCAGGTTAGTTATTTTCTCTGATGAAAGGCAGATTTCTATGGTAGGCACTATTTCTATAAGATTCTAGGCAGATTTCCATGTAAGGCACTTTTCTATGATAGTTTTACTAGCATTTCTACCCAGTATTTTTTCAAATATTCCAATTGTAATTATTGTTAAGCAGGCATCTTGAAATAGATAAAAGCTGTACCCTTGTTTTTTTGTTTCTAGAAAGTTTTGGTTCTGCCTAATTGATACTGAACTCTCTTGCAGGAGCACAAAAACTGTGGTGAGATGAGTGAAATAGAAGCCAAAGTGAAGTACGTGAAGCTGGCGCGTTCCCTGCGCACCTACGGGGTCTCCTTTTTCCTTGTGAAGGTAACTGAGCTCTCCCTGTGACCATCCTGTATCCTTGGTTAGGGATTGTCTCGGGTCCCTCACTGAGCAGAGGTTTGCTACCTCGACCACGAAGGTCTTGCAGTTTCCTGGAGGACTAAGAAGAGGGCTTGCCTTTTGAACTGAAGAGTAAAGATGCACTGAAGACCAGAGCTTCTTATTGCATTGCTTGAAAATCATTGTCTGTAAACAGCCAAACTAAACCTGGAGTTTTCAATTGTCACTGTCTGAATGCCAGTTGCTTTGGTTTGTCAGTATCTTGCTTTTCCTTTGTCCTGTGGGAAGCTGCATCTGTATGGAAAACCATCTTCTACACCTTGTTGTAGGAGAAAATGAAGGGCAAAAACAAGCTGGTTCCTCGTTTGCTGGGGGTCACCAAAGACTCGGTGATGCGTGTGGATGAGAAGACCAAGGAAGTGTTGCAGGAATGGCCACTGACAACTGTGAAACGCTGGGCAGCTTCACCTAAAAGCTTCACTCTGGTAATCCTGCTGTGTATTTTCAGAGGACGAGGGATTTATGTGGCAAGGAGAGTTAGAAGAGTTAGTGTACTGGAACTTGTTCTAACTCTAATTTTCTAGACTTAGAGTCACTGAGTTCTCAAGTAATAAATTGGCACTTACTAGGCCAGTTTCAGTCTGTAGTTCAGTGCTTCTAGACACTTCAGTTCTTCAGAAGTACTGTTTAAATATTTCATCAAACCACTGTTTAAATCTGCTTTGTGCCTAGCTAATGAAACAGTTATAAAAGCATTATTGTTCACATTTGTGTAAATAGTTATAGTGCTTGTCACTCCTAATGTGCTTTGTGACTTGCAAGATATGAATATAAACAGAAGTCAGCTGGCTCATTCATGTTTTTGAAAATTACAGATTTAGAGAAGCTTCATGGATGTGATGTTTTGCTAATTATTTGGTCCACAGGAGATGACTGCAACATATGTTTTGTGTATGAAAAGGTTGTTTAAAGTGATGGAGCAAGAGGCAGAGGATAGGAAATTAGATTCACTTGGTTCATGTGCATCTGATTTCCAGCTGCATGTTGATTATGCTCTAGGATTAAATTCTAAAAAAACCTTTCTCCATCCTCAAGTGACTGAATCTGATAAAGTTAGATGAAGTATCTCTTGGGTGTTTCCATTTATGAAACATTAGTGACTAAACTGAAATTAAAAGCATTCTTCTCTCTTCCCTCAGTCTCACATACAGACTGGTTTAGAATCTTGGAGAAGTTTAGTTTACTGTTGGATATAATAATATGTCTGTACAATTTCAGAATTTTTATTTTCTCACTCATATTCAGTGCTGTTTCTTCATTTACTTGCTTCGAATTTTCGAATAAGCTTTGGGTTTTTTTCTCCCCTTTTTCTTCAGGATTTTGGTGAATATCAGGAAAGCTATTACTCAGTACAGACCACTGAAGGAGAACAGATCTCTCAGTTAATTGCAGGTTATATTGATATCATCCTAAAGAAGGTACAGTATTAACATCTTGCCTTGTAGCAAAAAAGCCAATGCGACAACTCAAATATATGCGAACTGCAGTTTTTCTCTCACAGTCAGTGTTGTATCTTGTGTTTTGATGTTGTATATTTTTACCTGCAAGGAAGGCAGTGCTTCTGGAAAAATCAAGGCTAGTTATTACATCTCTAGCATGTGTCAGGCTCAGCGCAGTTCTCTTGGGCTTTGTTTTTCTGTCTGCAAGGTGACCTGGTGACTGCAAGTGTATATGCAGGGAGGAGTGCAAAGCTGCAGCTATGGATGTTTAAGCAGTTGTCCAGAGGTATGAATCAGGGGGGAAGAAATTACCCTAGAAAGCAGCATTTGGAACTACAGCCAGGACTAGACAATAGTTGTCCAGGTGCTCTTGTTCATAATGTAGTAATGCTGAGAAAGGTTTTTTGGCCAGAAAAAGAAACCACCAGTACATTGCTTTAAAAAGTCTGTGGTTAGTAAAGCAAGGAATAGACCTCAGTTGTGCAGAGGGATAAAACCAGTGTTTTTGAAGAGGCCAGACTACCTTGAAACTTGTTTTTATAGAGTGTGCCTGTCAGGAGAGAGGAAGGGCTGATACAAATTTCCAGGATTCCGAATATTCCCAAGCAAGCAAGTGCAACAGCAAGAAGTGGCGAGTTTGCCAACCAACATGGAGCTGCATGGTCCCATTTGAAGCATGTTGTATAGAAAAGTGAAGTGTCCCAAACAGCACTGATGCTTCTTGTCCAATTTCTACCTTACTGATATTCCAAAGGGCGTCATTCTTTATTGTAATAGATTTTAGTAGTAAGAAATCATGCAGTAGCCCAGAAGAATTTATTGCCTTTTTTCATGTGAGCAGTGTAGGATGTAACATTAAGTGTTACATAATAGGAGGTTGAGGAGGATTGCCAGAATTCATCACATGCCTTTTTCTCTGAGGCTGTCAGGCTCAGGTTTAATAAACATCAAATAAATTGCAGGTTTCTGTGGATGGTTTAAAACTTGATCCGAAAGTCACCTTGCTCTCTAGTGCCAAATGAAAGCAGCCTCCTGTCTTGATAGAATACAAAATGTGCCGATTCCTGCTCCTAGTCCTTTGTTGTTTGTTTTTTTTCTTTTTTCCCTTCTACCTTTTGCTTGCACAGCCAGTTGAAAATGAGTGTATTAGGAGCAGGTTAAATCATAAACACCCATGATTCATGTGAGAAGCTGCAGTTCATAGCTGTTAGGCCCACGTTATCTCTGACGTCTCTAAGTGGGGGTTACTGCTTTCAATTGCATATTGTTAATTCTTGATGTATTTTGGGCTGGTCCAACTAATTTTCTCCAGTGTGCATTGATAGGTACTTTTTTTTCTGCTCAAGTGTTATTAGTTCATACCCACTCCACCCAACCCCTCATGCCCTGCAATTTTAGTGATGGGTCATTAGTTAGGTGACAGAGGGCCCAGAACTTGAGTAGCATACATCTAATTTAAAACATTTTTGAATAAAAAATGTATTTTTAATCTTTTTATGTTTTTCTATAAAACATATTTTAAATATAAAACATATTTATAAAACATGTTGTTTATATCAAAACAATTTTTTAAACTTCACATTATTATGGAAGTAAAACACAATATTGACTAGAAATGTGGAGTTCATGCATAAAATCAAACTAATAGAAGACCTTCTTTCTCCAAAGTTTTGCATTCATGTAGATGGGAGAAGTTCCTCTTGAATGGAAGGTCAGAGTGGCTGCTCCTGCACCCAGCACAGGTCATTGTTTAGGTTTGTGATAAATGGCAAGGAAATGGTGGAGAGAAAGCAAGAAACAACACATATTGTTTAACTTATCTGTCTTTCCCTCCCTCCAGAAACAAAGTAAAGATAGATTTGGTCTCGAAGGTGATGAAGAGTCAACCATGCTGGAAGAATCTGTTTCACCTAAGAAGTAAGTGTGTGCAACAGGAGGAAATGGTTTGTTTTTAAGAGTGCCACATTTAGCTGCAGCAGCTTTTTCAAGTACAGTTATTACTGTTAAAGAATGGTTTTCTGCAGAGTATTTCAATAGCAGGAAGCACTATCCCCAGGCAATTCAGCAGGCTCCTAGCTTGATTCAAGGATTGAAGAACAGATATTTGTCACAAAATTGTTGGTTGGGGCAACCAACAATGGCACCAGTTTGTGCTAACTTGACCCTTGAACAAAGGCACTCAGGCTGTAATTCAGTCAAATGCTGGGGCAGAGAGGGGGATAATGAAGTAGAGCTGTGAAGTGATAGTATTTTTTTCATCTTCATGTATGATTTACAACATTTTAATTGCTTGTATCTGCTAATTCATGGTTTTCAGTAGGTTTGACAGCTGTCAGTTTACTTGTACACAGTGTTACGAGCAGAGCTGGCTGATTTCACCAGCCAGACCCATCGGATGTGTGGTGTGGTAGGGGAAAGGGTTTGGTACCACTAGGGCAGGTTATGGTTTTGATAGGAGAAGAACTGAATAGAGCAAAACACAGAACTGTAGAGCTGGCCACAGTCTTGAAAAGGAATGTCAAATCTTTCTGTGCGGTGAGACAATAGAAAAAGATTGGAGACATTATAAGCTGTAATGAGCCGCTCAAGTCTTTTCTTGGAACTCTTTCGGGTGGCAGTGTCAGCAGTGTGTGTGAAAAGTCCATTTGATTTATTGTTAAGCATATGGTTTATATGAGATGGATTTGTAAGGTATTTAATGTGGCCTTATGGGAAATTTCATCTTTTGATGGATCACACATGTTCAGATGTGCTTTATTTTGACGTGGCCCTTTCCAAATCACTCCTAGAATATATTGTTAGTTAAGTGCTGTGCAGAGAAACCCAAAGCTTGTAATAGATAAATACAAGACCTTTTTCATAGTTGAAATCACCTTTTTTTTTCCCCTCAGCAGAGTGTTGTTGTTACAGCCTGAATTTCTGTCGACGCTTCTAGCTGTTAAAGGTTGAATCATGTTTAAATATGAGCAGTATATCTGGCAAGGAAATTCATGACCATGGATGGCAGTGACTTTATTTATTTTTCTCCAGCCCAGTATCTGGTGGACTGCCAGATTATTTGCAAGTACTATGTGTGCTTGTTTGTATAAAGGGGGAAGGAAGAGAGTTTTTATCCCAGTTTTAGGGAGTACTTGCAAAAGATCTCCACAAGGTTCATGCTTCTATTTTCGATTGGTCAGCCTGTGATACAACTGAAACAAAGCAGTTGTTTTGCTAGAAACCTTGTTCTGGTTCTGTCTGCCATGCATGTAAAAGGGGTAAAGCTACTGTATTGTGTTTAGCAAAACTGTACCATGCCATCTTTCCTTCTTGCCTGCTCGTTCGTGCTGTTAATAACCAATCTGTCAGAACACTCAGATGATTTTTTCAATATGTTAGTTGTGAGACAGCATTTACACCCTAGATGAAGAGCAGGTGAGAGAAGAGGGTTGGCAGGAGCTCAGTAGGTGTGCGTTGGGTGTTTTTTTTTCCCAGGTCCACCATTGTGCAGCAGCAGTTCAACCGCACCGGGAAGGTGGAGCACGGCTCGGTGGCGCTGCCGGCCGTGATGCGCTCCGGCTCCAGCGGCCCCGAGACTTTCAACATTGGCATCATGCCTTCTCCTCAGCAGCAAGTCACAACTGGCCAGATGCACAGAGGACACATGCCCCCACTTGTGAGAAGCCTCCTTGTTTTGTGGGTGAAACCTGTCTGTGCGGAAAGTAGTCAGAAACAGTGTTAGACACATTTCCAAGTCCTGGCTGTGATGTCCTGGGTGTTCTACTAAACATAAGTTTTGAGTATCCCTTAAATATTTTGGGTGTCACATTTTGACTTATTTTCTCTTTTTCTTAAAGCAGGCTCTTCCATTCTTTTTTTCTAAGTAGTTAGAACTAGTACTCAAAGAGGAAAAAAAAAGGTTTAAAGACTGGCAAAAGTAAGCAGTTGTAATGATAAGGCTTACTTCTAGCTTATCACTAGACCACCAACTTAGGAATTTTTTAGCAGGCTTAAAGCTGATAGTGCTTTTTTTTATTTACATTGACAGACTTTCGTGAGCCCTAAACAGCATTTAGGGAAAATAATTAATGCTGAAAATCGTGACATAGTACTAGAAGTATAATCTGTGTAGTGAATTGAGCTTGGCTGTTTGCCAGATGCCTGCCCAGCAGGCACTCCTATTCCTCAACCGAAGAAGTGTGTATGGAAGTGTTGTATTCCTCAACCAAAGAAGTGTGTATGGAAGATCTATACGATTAAAAACAGCTTTATAATAGTATAGGTCAAGATAAAGGCAGGGAGATAATCAATTATGTTCATGGGCATAACAGAATCAACTTGGAGAAAATGAATTTAATCTCTTGTTGATTAAAATACATTTCGATAGTGAGAAACAGATGAAAAATGAAAATCCTTCTGATCCACCCCCCATTTTTTACTGAGAGTCAACTTCATTCCTTCAGTTCTGACTATTCTACTTGTTGCTCACAAGTGGTCAGCAGACCCTCTCTGCTTCTCCCTGCTCCTCACACTTTTCCCCAGCCTCCAGCATGCCCTACCTGTGGGCTGCAGGCATTCGGGACAAACTAGCTCCAGTGGGGTCCTCTAGGAGCTGCAGTTCCCTTCAGGATAGCCTGCTCTAGTTCTGGGCTCCTTCCTGGCAAGGCCCTGCTCCAGCCCAGGCTGAGGTTCCTTTCAGGGATATGTTCTCCTACTACAGAGTGGGATCCTGCAGGGTGGAAATGGGGATATCTGCTCCAACGCAACCCTTTCCACAGACTGTAGAGAAATACCTGCTGCACTTTGCTCTCTCCCACAGGCTAAGGAAACTTAGCTCTACTCTCCTGAGCATCCCTTCCACATCCCTGTCAGACCCTGACATTTGCAGGGTTGTTTCTTGAACTCCTTTTTCTCCTTACTGCCCGTTCTCACCAGTGTTTTCCCAGAGGTGCCGTCAGTTGGGCTGCTGCCCTCAGCTCTGTCCTGTGCTGGGTCTGTTGGAGCTGTCTAGAACCAGCTGTGCCCAGCGTGGGGCAACCCCTTTGCTAATTCTCCACAAGGTCACCCCTGCAGCCACAACTTTGCCACAGACACCCAGTACAGACAGCATCCTGCTCTGCCTAAACCCCTTCAGTTTTTTGTTAGCTTATGCATATTGATGACAACTTAGTTTTAGAATCATCCTCAACTGCACTACGAGGTTGTCCCACTAAACCAGTAATGATCTCCCAGAAGCAAATTGAGTTTTCATGTTGCTGGGATGCAGGTCAGTAAGACAGCTCAGTGGGTTTGTGCGTGTCTGTTGGCCGATGTTTGAGTTGAGAAAGTTGAGCACTCTGTGTGTGAAAGTACCACAGAGTGTAAAATGGCATGGGCAGAATCAAACTGTGAAGAGAGTTGGAGGACTTTGCGTTCTCGGTTGTCCAGGGAAAAGGCAGCTCTCTGAAATGGCTGCTGTGATTGCTGGGCTGCTGTCACTCAGAGTCTCTTTGTGCACGTGTGACGTGTGCTTGAGGTGCCCTGTGGAGCCCAGCCCAGCCATTGCTTTGCTCTGCCTTGCAGACCTCAGCTCAGCAGGCCCTGATGGGCACCATCAACACCAGCATGCATGCGGTTCAGCAGGCACAGGCTGACCTCAGCGAAGTGGACAACCTGCCACCCCTGGGCCAGGACATGGTGAGTTCTTCTCATCCACACGGAAATGAGCCCTGGGGCTTTGGGTTGTTCACAGAGAAGTTTAGGCCTTGTCCCCACATCTGAAGTGATATTGCTAAAGCTTTTAAGGTGGGGTAAAATTTTTGTGCTCTCTTTAAGGAATTCATGTACAGTGGTCCACCTCACTCTAATCAGTCTCCTGAGGTGAGGTGTAGCAGATTTCCTTGCATAAACTTGTCTGGAATGTTGTTGTTCTATGGGCATATGTACAGTTAAACACAAACTATGGGCAGTATTAATGGCAGGACTTTCTCCCTCACAGAGACATGGAAAATAAGAACAGAATATGGTTCCGTTGTTCCTGATTCAGGTTAGGGCAGGAGGATTGAGCCACATGGTGCTTATGGGGGATTCTCAGTCTAGAGTGTTCAGCCTTATGGCTTTTACCTTCCAAGGGCAGCTGTTGAAATGTGAGAGCAAATCTGTAATTAATGAGTCAGCAGAAGAAAATGCTTGCTTTCATATTTCACTTCAAGGGCCTACTGCTTGTCTTCTGTTTCACTTTGAAAAGTTCACAGAGAAATGGGATATGTACATACTGTCTTGCCTTACAGAACCTCACTGCAGTCCTTAATTGTTCTTTTTGTTATTGCTCTTCAGGCATCAAGAGTATGGGTTCAGAACAAGGTTGATGAATCAAAACATGAAATACACTCTCAGGTTGATGCAATCACTGCAGGAACTGCATCTGTTGTTAACCTTACGGCAGGTAAAATTAAATGGGAAGGATGTCTTTGTACATCCTTCCTTTGTACATCCTAACTTTTTCAATCTAAATCAAGTAACATGAAGAGAGTATGAGGCAGCAGCAGCAAAATTTCTTTAAAACACACCAACAGGTCAGTGCATTGATGTGTGGAACAAACTTGGTGTCACTCCCAGCAAAATTTTTCTACCTTCACTTTCTCTCAAGGTGTAACAGTCAGTAAAGGTAAAATGTAGATTGCTTATCCAACAGAGTAGAATGTGTTTGCAAGGTTACTACAGGAAAGCGTCGTTGATCTGGCAGTTATTAAGGAGAGATTATTTTTATTGACAGTGGGTTTTTCTCCAGCAAATTACAACTTGAGGGAGCTGCAAGTGGTTTAAAGGAGGCAAGACTGTATTACCTTAGGTTCTTGTGGTATTGCAAGAGGCTGAAACTGTGGACTTGTCAGCAAATTGTGTTGAATTAAGAAACAATCTGTTAGGGGATAGATTATTGGAGAAGAAATGTAGAAATCAGACCATTTATATCAATCTCATGGGTTTTTTTAAGGGACACATTACTGAGTAGGTGTTGCTTGGCTCTCCTCAAATGTTTCTTTTATCTCTCACCAGAGAGTAGTTTATTGTAGCTGCTCCTGTTTCCCTTTTAGCCACTAAAGCGTTCTGATCATTGGAAAACATTTTCTCTGCAGGGGACCCAGTTGACACTGATTACACTGCTGTGGGATGTGCCATTACAACCATCTCATCCAACCTCACTGAGATGTCCAAAGGTGTGAAACTGCTTGCTGCTCTCATGGATGATGAAGTTGGCAGTGGAGAAGACCTCCTGAAAGCTGCTCGAACCTTGGCCAGTGCTGTCTCAGACTTGCTGAAGGCTGTGCAACCTACTTCAGGAGAGGTGAGTCAAGAAAAACTCAAGTTCCTTCTTTCATGGCCATATTGCTTACACACTAATGCAGAAGTTCCTTGAGAAAATCTAAAATGCAAGTAAAGCTCATTTTCTATGAATTAATGCATTTCACTGTTACCTCTTCCCAGCCTCGCCAGACAGTTTTGACTGCAGCTGGAAGCATTGGACAAGCAAGTGGGGAGCTCCTGAGACAAATTGGAGAGAATGAAACAGATGAAAGATTCCAGGTAATGAGGGGGTTGCTTGTCACTGTCAGAACTGAAGTTTGTAATGAGGAGAGCCCTGCGTAAATCCAGGCTGCTCCAAGTGTGGTTAGAAAATGCTGGACTTTCTCTGTGCTAAATAAATGCAATTTAATGAAGTCGGTTTTAATCGCACAGTCAGAGTGCTGATTTCATAGGAACCCCTACTTGGTTCTATGCATCATACAGATGCTGTCATGCTTCATGGAGAGCTTTTTGCTCTGTATTTCTTCTCATTAAATATGGTGGATGTAATGAAAGTGTTTGCTGTGTCTGTATGTGTACATATAAACATGTAGAAGTTAATAAAATCTTTTGATAAATGGAGTAGAAGAGAGCAATTGTATTACAAATAAAATTTCTTTAAGATGAATAGTAGCATCAGTTACACAATCATACTGCCTTATGACTTCACAGTGTTTGCTGTTAGCGGTTTAAGACCAGTGCTCTTAAATCCTCTGTAAAAAACCTGTGTGGATTTTTTCACTGAATGCCAAGGATATGTTTGCACCAGAACCAAGGGAAGGTCCTTTCCAGCAGCAGATAGACCTCTGGAATGCACTGTGTACTAGGTGGCTGCTCATAGAGCTTAGAGGGCATCTTTACCACTTCATTCAGCAGTGAATCTGTCAACTTCATTAGAGTTCTCCTTTGTATTCCTACTTGAATATATGTTTTACAGCTCTTGTCTAAGAGAAAGAATTTAGGTGTTCTTATCTGTGTTATCGAGTGTTGGAAAAAGTGGGTAAAGAAAGGAATGGTTTACCATATCTAAAAGCAAAAAGTAGTGGGTCTGATTTTGTAAATGAAAGATTTGGGAGTATTTACTGGGAAACCAGGTAATTTTAACAATAGAAGCATTAGGAAGAGTCTATCCTACTGAAAAACTGAATTATATGGTGGAGATTCTAAGTGGGGAAATGGGAGGAAATAGTTTTAACTTAGTGATTGCAGTAATTAACGTGAGTTTTCCCTTTCTTTTACCAGGATGTTCTGATGAGTTTGGCCAAAGCTGTTGCCAACGCTGCTGCCATGTTGGTGCTGAAGGCCAAGAACGTGGCGCAGGTGGCCGAGGACACGGTCCTGCAGAACAGGGTCATTGCTGCCGCTACCCAGTGTGCCCTCTCCACTTCCCAGCTGGTGGCTTGTGCCAAGGTGAGGCAGGGCATCGTGTCCAGCCAGCGCTGCTGTGTGCTCCCAGTGACCTCGAGAGCAGGGTATTCAATCGGCTTTTTCCCAATGCTCTCTCCGGCAGGTGGTGAGTCCCACCATCAGCTCCCCGGTGTGCCAGGAGCAGCTGATCGAGGCAGGCAAGCTGGTGGACCGCTCGGTGGAGAACTGCGTGCGGGCCTGCCAGGCTGCCACGGATGACAGCGAGCTGCTGAAGCAGGTCAGTGCCGCTGCCAGCATCGTCAGCCAGGCGCTCGGGGACCTCCTGCAGCACGTGCGCCAGTTCGCCAGCAGGGGCGAGCCCATCGGCCGCTACGACCAGGCCACAGACACCATCATGTGTGTCACCGAGAGCATCTTCAGCTCCATGGGAGATGCTGGTAAGTTCCTGCCAGGTGTGCTGGATTGCCACCGTTCGCCATTCAAGAAAACAAAAAGCCTAAAAAAACCTTTTTTTTTCGGCTTCTAAGCTAGTGCTGTTATCATAGGTGGTGATTCCAGCCCGTAATATAAATCAGCGACGTGCACGTAGCTGTGTGCTGGATGGAGCAAATGTTTAGGGAAAACAATCCAACAGTGCAATGTTTTGTCTGTTTTCTGCCCCTGCTTCACTCTGCAGAATTGTACAGCAATTTCTCATCTCCAAGTAATAAGATAGGCACCTGGGCAAATATTTCACAGTGATTGGTGTTACTATGCTTAGATTTTGCTCTACGTTTTTAAACTTATATTTGCTTTTTCTTCTGAGATCTTTGTAAGAAGTGCAGTTTATAAAACAAGAAACAAGGTGGTTTTGGCTAAAACCATCTTCATGGTGATAAGTGTTTTTTGACAAAGTTCTCAGGTGTATATAAGACAAAAGATAATTCCCCAGAAATACCAGATGAAGATGGGTAATTTCTGTTGAAGGAGTGAAATCTTGGTTGTGATATGAAGTTATAAGTCTTTGCANCAAAATGAAGATGGGTAATTTCTGTTGAAGGAGTGAAATCTTGGCTGTGATGTGAAAGCGAAGTTATAAGTCTTTGCTGGGACAGGCATTTCCTTGACTGTATAATCAGAATTACCTAAAAATACTGATTGTGTGTTTTTGTCTCACTAGCTTGATTTCAAACACACTTTTTTCTTAAACTCCACTGTAGTTCTGTCATTTATATTGGGATCCAAGGTTTCTTTATGAAACTTTCAAGTTCTGTGTGTGTGTATTTATGTGTGTACCATTTTCAAGTGAAAAAAATACTTGAGCTAATGTAACTTCATTTTCGCCTTTTTGTGGAAACGATGCTGAGTTTTGAAATCAGGCCTGAAATGCAGGGAGGAGAAGGTAAAAATGCAGCTGTGCTCTGCAGGTGAAATGGTGCGGCAGGCGAGAGTGCTGGCTCAGGCCACCTCCGATCTGGTCAATGCCATGAGGTCTGATGCAGAGGCTGAGATTGACATGGAGAACTCCAAGAAGCTTCTGGCTGCTGCAAAACTCCTGGCAGATTCCACAGCCCGCATGGTTGAAGCTGCAAAGGTACCAGGAAAATGATCTGTCAGCTTAAAATTGTAAAGCTGTACACAACAAAGAGAGGGTATGTGGGATTTATAAACAGGATCTGGCTGATACTAAAGATTGGTTTCTCTTATTCTGTAATAGTTTGGCTTTTAATGTCTTAACCCTAGGTACATTCCAAAAACCACTTTTTTAGCTACTAGGATTTTTTTGTTTTTAAAAGATCTTCCTGCACTGTTTTTGCTTTCCTGTGTGCATTGTGGTGGTGACTCAAGCCGTGGAGGGCAGCTGCCACCAGCCCTGAGCCCTGCTGTGTGCACAGTCCTGTACCAGTGCATGTGGAACAGCAGAACCACAGCAGTCTCTTGCTGGAGTCCTTACAAAGCAACTCCCCTGCCTCAGAAACAGTTTCCTTCACCTGGGCAATCTTCCCTATGTTGTTCCCCTCCTCATTCTTACAAGAGAGGCAAATATCACAACTTTTCTTCCCTTTTTGTGCTGGAAACCTGTTTCCATCTGCTAGGGAGGAATATGTCCTTTGAATTGCTTCCCAGATCCTGCACTGAAATGATTTTTATGGTAGCAGGGCCAGCCATTCTGCTGGGACTCTAGAGGGCCTGGCTGCCTATCCCTGAATTTCCAGTATTTCTTACTTCAAATGGAGAAAATCCACTGTGTTAAACTTCAAGTTCTGGACTGCAGTTACTGAAGGACACATTGAATTGGGAGTTTTAAAAACTGGGTTTTTTTCAAAACCCTGTATTTGTACAAGCACATTATTTCAGATTGTAGGGGAAACAGTTAAGGAAAGCTTTTTTCCCAATCATCTGAAGTGGGATATGAAGAAATGTTCTGCTTTCTTCCTCTGAGTACCAGACAGAGACAGTAGCAGCCTTTCACTAGAAACACACAAACAGACTTTGTGCTTTCAAGTTTTGTAATATTTTTCATGTTCTTATAACTTTCCTTATGATAATTTAAGGAAAATGAATGCTGATGTAGCAGATCCTGTCTGAACTTGAGTCTTGATGTTCATCCACATTTTCTCCCATCACTTTTACTCAGACTTAAGGTTTTTGCTTGGGAATTTTGTGCAGGGAGCTGCAGCCAATCCTGAAAATGAGGATCAACAGCAGCGTCTGAGAGAAGCAGCAGAAGGACTGCGGGTTGCTACAAATGCTGCTGCACAAAATGCCATCAAGAAGAAAATTGTCAACAGATTAGAGGTTGGAAACCATGTAGTCAAAGTGCTAAGTACAGAGTGACAGCGCTGTAAGCTCAGTTCCAGAGTACAAAGCTTAGAATTAGACATGCCAGTATATCATAACACAGTCCTCAGAAAATTGAGTAGCTTGTATCACAGATCTGGTAAAAGGGTGTTAGGATTTCACTGAGGAGGCATTTGATAGTGGCTTACTCCTACAATTAAACAGCTGAGCTCAAATAGCTTCGTTGCTGTGTTAGTTTCTCTCTGTGGTGTGCCATTTACACACAGTATTTCTTGGTGGCTTTACTAGGATGTAGGGTTCCATTTGAATTTCTGTACAAAATTAGTTGAATTTCAGCATATCCAGCTAAACTGGGAAATTACTCAGAGTCAAGAAGCAGAAATGGAAGTAAAAAGATATGTCTTATCTAGTGGCCAAGCCAAGGGGGAGAAAGCCAATTTAGTAAGGATAAAATACTATGGGAGCTTGTTTGGTAAGCAGATTTGATCTTCACATTCTAAACTAAAATGAAAAGACAGATTGAAAAAAAGCAACTTTTCCTAATTCCTAGTTTGCAGCTGTGATTTTTGCATTAGTCTGATTCAGATGCAATAAGGTGACCATGTTCCAGAAATGCATTAAGTTCTTTTATCTGTCTAGAACTAAAAATCAGGAGTACTTTAGGAAATAAAGGCTGATGTCTGTAGTTTTATAACCATATCCAAAAAGTTTTATACAAAGAGTATTTTGTATGTTTTGTTGTTATAGTATATACTGCCTTATGAAGGAGTAAAATTTGTAAGGCACTTCATGGTTGCTTCTATGTAGTGGGCCAATTAGTGTTGTGCAACATGTTAAAGTACCTTGGATATATTATTGAATTTTTATTTTTGTAATAGGGATTTTTTGATAACAACATTTGAAGAAGGTCATTACGATGCTTTTAGACACAGAAATACCAGTATTTTGTACCTCTATCATTTTAGGATCTTTGCCATAGAGCAATCTCAGCAGAAATTGGCTCCCTTGCCTCCTGGGTCAGAGGTATCGATGTGGCAGTGTGAAACACTGCATGTACTCTGCCTATTTTCTCTGACCTTCAGAAGCAGCCTATTGTTTAAACCATTTCTGCTGTTTGTAGTTCCCTTATCTTCCTGCTGTTGAAACCTAAGCTATGAAAAATTAAGGGCATAGAATGCTTCCAAGTCTGCCTTTTTCTTTATTGTGAACTAGAGATGGATAACAGTATCCGAATCGTGTTCACCTTGAGAGAGGAGCAATGATGGTCAGTTGAGGTTTCCTTAAGGCAAATCAAATTAAGGGATAAAATGTATTGATTTGTCAGTGTTGTTACTGTCCAAGTTCCCTATAGTCATGTGCTTCATCTTCTGAATTACTGTCTTAGCACTAATTTAACTTTCTTTTTCTCCAAAGATTGCAGCTAAACAAGCTGCAGCTGCTGCTACTCAGACTATTGCAGCCTCTCAGAATGCAGCTGTTTCCAATAAGAACACAGCAGCCCACCAGCAACTCGTGCAGAGCTGCAAGGTAAACACAGCACAGCCCATGACAAATAACCCTTGAACTCTGCTTCATGGGGAATTGATGAGCATCGCCTTCTATAACTGTTGCAGCCTCAGAGGAGCTTTAAAAAAAAGCCAAGCCAGCACTATGTTGATGTGTGTGGGTTCTGGAGAACCCTCACTTACTGTACTTATCCCTGCATTGCTCCTTTGGAGAGCTTTGTGAAGCTGAGCTGCTGTTAGTGCCATGTAACACTTGGCTGTTACACACCTTAGAAGAAGGTCCTCGGCCATGTAACTGTTCAGTAACAGCCAATTCACCTGAAGTACTTTTACTCCAGGTTTTGGTACAGTTCAGCCAATACTGGAATATGTGCTGAGCTGTGCTGGGAGCACTGTGCGCAGGGGTCCAGTTGCTCAGGAATTGGTGATTCCCTGGCTGGGATTCTAAGCCTTGGCCATGCATTCTGTGTATGAGTGTGAGCAAGGGAGTAGCTTCATGATCCTCAAAACAGGCTGAATCACACATGCAGAGAAATGGGACTGAGGTCTGTTGTGGGATAAGGGTAACCTTTGGATTTCCCTAATAAAGGATGGAGTGGCAATAGTGATTTATACTATAATGGAGTCAAATTCTTACTTAACATATCAGTTATATAATTGGGGATATGACTAACAGCTGCTCCTGCTGTTCTGATTTTCTGCCTCCAAGCAACCTTAAATGTCACCATAAAAACCTAAGTGACACACTTTACAGTGGGGTTACCATGATTCCTAGCTTGAAGTTCAAGCTGCAAGATCACAGATTTCAAGGTATGCCTGAAGTCGAGCACAATTTTATAGTTCCAAGCTGGAATTCAGAGTCTGATGAGAAGCTGTTCCCTTTTGTGTTTAGGCCATATTTGCGAAATGCAGTAGAAGGCAGAAGGGTTTTCTTCTCCATCAAAGAACAGTTATGTGGGGAACAAGAACAAAGCCATTTAAGATGGTATTGTTAAAAACCACATTCTTGTCATGGTGCAATCCTAAGAAGTGTTGCCATTAAATAAGATGGCTTCAGAATTGTGCTGTAGAGAGCTGCTGTTTCAGTATGAATTTTTTAGAAGTGCAACCTAATAATTCTAATTTTGTCTCATTTATTAGATAACAGAGAAGATTCAGTATCTATGTTTTACATTTTGGTGGTGGTGGTAATTTAGTCTTGTAGGTGCCTTTAATTAACAAGTAGATTGAATCATGATTTCTTACGTAGAATATCTCTAAAAAAGTCCTTTTGTATGTTAATTTGGCTCCATGCATCCTAAATTAATTCTTTGACAGCGCAGTAGTGTTTTACTTAGGAATGCTGCAGTTGTCTTTAAGGGAGTGGGAAGCTTGCTTGTTTTGTTTTCAGAGGATTTTGAGTTTTTATTTATTTGCTAAAAGTCTTTTCCCTCTATTCATTTTAGAATGTTGCAGACCACATCCCTCAGCTGGTGCAGGGTGTAAGAGGAAGTCAAGCTCAGGCAGAAGATCTCAGTGCCCAGCTTGCTTTAATAAACTCCAGCCAGAATTTCCTTCAGGTAAAGGGAACCAATCATTGCAGTNTTTTTTTTTAGTGCTAGATTGTTTCATTTGTGATAAATAGCCAGTAAGCTGTTAAGAATAATGTAAAGAAGTTCACTGCTAACTATGAGGCATAGATAAGGAAAATTTAGTTCCCCAGATTAGGTGGCTAAAATACGTGGTGTCTGTGGAGAGTGAAAACTGCTGACATTGAGGTTAAAAGTAACATGAAAAAATGTATGAGGAAGCAACATTCATTGCTGTACCCTTGTCTTCTGGGGAAGAGTTTAAAAGAACAAGTTGGAGAGAATTTAGCATCTTGCTATGTAGAGGTCTGAGTCTGAATATGTGACAGGCCATTGTAACCTTTTAGGCAAGGTAAACTTAGTGTTGCAGCAACATGTTTCAGAATTCCTCAGAAATAAAAGGGAATAATAGCCTGGGTTTTTTTTAGATGTCAGCCTGCATAATAGATCTAGATTGATGGTTTGGGGAAAAACACAAGATTTGAGTGTGTGCTTTTTCTTAAACATCTTAAAATAGAAAGATAGAATCTTGACTATTGGTAACAAAACTATTGGCTTGTTGTTAACATTAGGAGAACCAACACCAGAAACTATTTTTCTGTGTATAGGTAGGGTCATTGCTTGGCATCAGTCTGTCTTGCCTTAAGTGTGATTGCTGTTAGCAGGATTTATGGTCCTATGTAGGCAGAGGAATCACAAACAATGCTGTCCCTCTGTTTAAGTATTTGCTCTATGATTCCCTCTGGAGTCATTCACACGATTGATTCATCTCCCCTGAGGCTGTATGTGTGTACAGTGGTGATGATGAGAATCAGCAAAGGTTTTTAGTTGTGTTAGTAGTAATCCCTGTGTAGAGGCATTGCTGGCATTACAATTTTAATTTAATAGAATTTTGGCAGAGGTTAATATTTAGAAACATAGAGAGACATTTACTGTTTCTGCCACCTTCAACTGTTTACACCACATGAATGCTGAATGGCAATATTTCACATTTCAGTATTTTTAAGTAGTCTACATGAGTATTCAAAGGCCTTGGGCAGGCACTGGAACCAATGGAGTAGTCATTGTCCCAGTAGAACACAGATGAGACCTGCTGCAGAGGACTTGGAAATATGCCAGAATTATGACAGTGTTCTCTAGCTTAAGAAGCAGTAATGTTCCTAGTCATTAAAGAAAAACAGATAGAAACCTCATGAGTGTGTGAATGGAGGAAGCAGTTTGTTTATTGCATCCTAAGCCTTTTTAAAAGTAAATGAGCTGATAAAACCAATTGTGTTCACAATTGTTGCTCTTTGAACAGCCTGGAAGTAAAATGGTGGCATCTGCTAAAGCTGCTGTCCCCACAGTGACTGATCAAGCAGCAGCAATGCAGCTCAGTCAGTGTGCAAAGAATCTCGCTACCAGCTTAGCTGAGCTACGAACTGCCTCCCAGAAGGTAGGTGAATGCTGCTTTTAATCAGCTAAAACAAGAGGGCTTCTTGTCTCCCCTGAGGGAATGGCTCACACTCAGGCAGTGCTCACCTCTCACTGCTGTGTTTTGTGCACACTTTGCTCAGGCTCCCAGGTGGCCTGTGTATCATGAGAGAAAGGGGAGGAGTGACAAGAAAACTGAAAAAGCTGGTGCTACCCTATCCCTTCCAGAGAGATGTGAGCAGAGTATACAGAGCAGCACATCAGGACTCTGTGCTGCTCTTACATTCAGGGGAGAGCAGGGAAAAGGGTACACGTCTCATGCCCCACCAAACCAGAGAGAACCCAGCTAGAGCTCTACTGTGCTAACTGCTGTAGTTGTCAACTGCCATCATTGTCTCTAAAACTCAGTCAAGCAGAATCACACACAGATTTCTAAACTCTGTGGGGCTTAAAAAAGATGCGAGTGCCAAATCTGATCTTTTTTGGGTGCATGTGTGTACACTGAGGCCTGAAATTGGGATTGTAGCATTGAGCTGCCTTCACCTGAGCTGATGCTAAAATTTCCATCCCATGCTGATGAACATGGGCTGCCACATTAGGGGGTCAGGGTGATTTTTGTCATGGTGCACAGTGAGGCCACTGGTCTAAGGGGAAGTCCAGATTGCAGCAGTTACTTTCTCAGTCTCTGGGCTGCCTCCTGTCAAGGGTCATGTACACAAGCCCAAGTGTACCTCGTTCCCCTGATGCCTCTTAGTAGAGTGTTATTCTCTTTACAGTCTGAAAGTGTTGCTCAGGAGTTTGGAATCTATGATGTATAACATTTAGAGGGCTCACAATGGCCCCTGATGTAGGAAGAGAAATAATATGGGAGGGGAGATGAAGACTGAAGCATTTACTGTGTCTGAAAGTTGTATTCAGCTGCTAACAGTGGTTCTGATCTGATTTCTGAATAGGCTCATGAAGCTTGTGGCCCAATGGAAATTGATTCTGCTTTGAATACAGTCCAGACACTCAAAAATGAACTGCAAGATGCGAAGATGGCAGCTCTGGATGGACAGTTAAAACCTCTCCCAGGAGAAACTGTAATTGAGGAAGGATGTTCTTCATTTAAAAACAAACAAAGTTAGCTGTTAAAAAAACTTAAATATTAGAGGCAAAACAAGTCATGAGGCTTTAAATAATGATGATGCTGATAGGATTTTGCACTGATTCTCTTAAGAAGAGTATTATGTTCTACTACACCAACAGTATGTTCTGTAGTAGAGTTACTCATAGGACTGTAGGGCCTCCTTCTCTATTGTACAGATTACTGTTTGGTGACAGTACTGAAAATTCCAAAATAATTTCATTTCTGTAGTGCTAATGATGAAAACTCAGGACAGCCAGTTCTAGTAGGCTTAGAAAGTGAAATGGTTTAATTGGGGAAAATAAAAAAGCCCCCTGCCTAGGTGAAGGTATTTACTTCCATTGCTCATTATAAAATAGGTTTATTGTTCACATGACCTGATATGTTAATTTATTTAGTCCTGAACTGCGAAAACATGCTAGTCAGATTTCAGAGAAAACTGTGTGTTCAGTAGCTGAGCTGAAAGTTTAGGTTTTTGTGCAATGAGGAATTTGTCAGTGTGTTTAAAATGTTTAAAATTTTGTGCCATGAGGAATTTAAAATTCAGTGTGTTTTTGTTGAGCTTAAACTAAGTATTTTGTCCTTTGCATTTTTTCACAGCTTGAGAAATGCACTCAGGATTTGGGAAGCACATCCAAAGCAGTTGGTTCATCAATGGCCCAGTTGTTAACTTGTGCTGCTCAGGGCAACGAGCACTACACAGGTACTGTTTTATTTATAATGGCTCTGTGAAAACTCTGCTTTCCATCAAATACTTGAGGAAAGGTTTTCTTGTCACTGACGACTTAAATCAAATAATTACTCCATCTTTTTAGTGCTGATAGTGAATTGTGGTAAGTTACCAAGAATTGTGAGTGTGACTTGTGCTTCATAAAAGAACAGTGATGCAATCTGCTCTTTAATCAGAATAGACTGGGACATCTGTTGTTTTTGTAAGTATGTGCCACTGCAACTCTGTGAAGGGCTGAAATAAGAGGTATTGCATTTTAAAGGTCAGTGCCACTGGAAATGTTGCCATGTCCTTACAGGAGGTTGAAAGGGTGCCTCGGATATGTTTTAAGCAACAGGATACAAACATAGTGGGGACAGCTTGGTGACATTCAGAACTGCATCTCTTCCTGGGTGCTACCAGTTCATATGTACAGTGCAGCTGCTCTGGCTGATTCATTGAGCACATTATTTGTGCAGTTTGAGGTAAAGCCCACAGGACACCTGGGCACACAGATTCTACAGTTTATTTTTGTACCTGTACTTTTAGTTTACAAACTAAAGAAACACCTTAATAAGAAAAATACTCTATGGGAGGGACCAAAATTTAGCTATTGATGTTTAAATGTTCTGTGTCCTTATTTTCTATTAGAAATGAAAGCTGTTGCTGCAAATGCTCCCATAAGATTTTTTTGTCTAATATTACTGATAAAATGTGTTATGGCAGTTACCACTTCATTGGTTATAATTGCATCTGGGCTCTAGAACTTAGAGTTGCTTTCATTTGAAGCAGATGGAATTCCGTCAGGATAGCTTATGTTTCTATCACATAGTTGTGCAGGAGTAGGCACTGGGTGTCAGGCAAGGGAGTACAGATTGGACAAGCTGATAATGAATAGCTGTATTTAGCAGCTTTCTTATCATCAGGTTGTAGGAAACCCTACAAAGCAGTGAGTTCCTTTTCAATAATTTCATGAGTAGAAGGAAATAGTTGTTCACCTAGTCCTAGGCCTTAGCACTGGAGTTGATAGATGGTCTTTAACATTGGCCAGACCGATCACAGAAAGTAATTTTTTTATTGCATCCTTTCTGTGGCTTAATTCAGTATTTTTATGTTTTTTACTCATAGTGATGTTACAATATATCAAGTTCTATCATTCTTAATAATCTCCTTTTTGGTTGCTTGAAGTTAAACTATTGTGCCATGGCTCTGAACTCCTGTACAACATTCTTGCAGAGACAATCACTTCCCCGATAGCTTGGAGTAGGAGTTTGTACTCATCTACCTGTCTTAGTTTTTCTTCTTTTTCAGTGCTTCACCAAGAGGTAATCACTAGTCTAGAGAGCTGCACTCACAATGTGGTCTTTGGGCTATCACAATTACTGTATGGCTTCACTACAGGCATTTCTCCAAGCAAATGATCCCTGTGTATTTCAAATGTGTTCCTCTTTGAAGATTTTCTTTTAACTGGCATTTGCAGCATTATGTTGCAATAGGATCATTACCTGCAAGATCATGTCATGAAATACAAAGATTGTCTTTAAAGGTACTAATAAATCCTTGGTGAAATGTGACCCATAGGAGTTGCTGCCAGAGAAACTGCTCAGGCCTTGAAGACTTTGGCTCAGGCAGCGCGAGGGGTTGCAGCGTCTACCACGGACCCTGTGGCAGCCCATGCCATGCTGGATTCAGCCAGGGATGTCATGGAAGGCTCTGCTATGCTGATTCAGGAGGCCAAGCAGGCCCTGGCTGCCCCCGGGGATGCAGACAGTCAGCAGAGATTAGCCCAGGTAAGCTGGGACTTGAGCAGCTGCATGAGCTGTCAAACACCCAGTGGATTTACTCCAAATCAGCACTAAATAAGGAGAGGGAATGACAAAAAATAAGGCTGCTAGGTATGGCAACTTTGTATTCCTTTCAACAGCTCTCAGACGATACCATCACACCTATGTTACAAAAAGCAGATGGTATAAAGTGTGGTATTTTAGTCATCTCTTAAAAAAACATACAAAGATGCAGCTCTGTGCTTTTGCCCACAATATGTGTAAGGGGACTGCTTGACTGCAAAAGTGAGAACCTTTAAGCTGATGATTTTCAAATAAAAGATGTATATCTGCGTTGTATTCAAAATGTGAGTGCGTGTTTTCTTCATGTGTAGCACCGCTATGTTTGAATACTTTAGGAGTGGCAGGTTCGTTTTATACTGATTTGAAAAATTCTGGAATTGGCCTGCATTGTAAGGAATTTCTTGTGAAGAAACTTTGTTTTAGTGTGAGCTTTGTAGAAGGCAGCGTGCAACCAATTTCTGTAATTAGTATGTGGGTAACTTCAGGGGCATTCCCTTCTCTGCTCTGCTGCAGCCTTTACGCAGGTGCCAGGAGCAGTTTTGGGGCTGTGACATGGATGATAAATGAAGACTGCAGGTCAGCAAACTGAGCAATTTGCAAGCCTGAAAAATGTTCCTGTAAGGGTCAGAATGTAGGAATTGCTGGCTATGCCTCCTATTAATGGGCACTCAAGCTTTCCTCAGTGTGAATGTGTTCACTTGTGTGTTGTAGGTGGCAAAAGCAGTGTCTCACTCCTTGAATAACTGTGTGAATTGTCTACCTGGACAAAAGGATGTGGATGTGGCCTTAAAGAGTATTGGGGAATCCAGCAAGAAGCTCCTTGTTGATTCGGTAAGATGGCTTTTAATGTGGAAATATATTTTAGAAAACTGAACAGCAGACCTGGCTTCCTCATGTGTCAAATAATTTATTCAGTAAATATGCCCTAAGTGTACTCCATATGAACTGTGTTTAAATTTATGCACCTTTAGGCATAGTTGCTACTTCGACTCAAATATTATTTCTGTAGTTTTATGGGCGAGGTGAAGTGTGTGACTTGTGAAGGCCATTTTAGAATTATCATAGATTGCTTTTTACTTACTGGTTTTGAAAATGGCAACTATGACTTGACATTCTGAAGAATATGGTAATTAGAAAATTACGATTTTTTTTCCCACCCGGGAGTGATCAGTTCACTTGAAGGAGCCTTGTGATCTGTCAAAAAATGCTTGGTGATTTTTTGTAAAGGATAGAGTTGTTACTTTGTTGAACTGCCTTCATGTAAAAAAACCCTTTTTGCATTGGTAGTTTGCCATGAAGGTTATACTATTTGAACAGCTTTTATTTCTGCATCCGTTACTGAACTTGCTATCCTGTGAGTGAAGGAGGAATTGTATTTTGATGTTTGTTCAATGCCTGTTAGTAAAACTAGGGAGGTTTTTACCAAATTGGTTTGTTTACTAGGGAGAGTTTAGAGTAATTCTGAAGAGCTGCCAGTACCTGTGTCCCGTGAAAAGCTTACAGACTTGTCTGTCCTTTGAAAGAAACTGCAGGACACAAGTTGCTGGACAATCAACCAGATTTCTGGGTGACAGCTCTGCTTGAGCTGTCCTGTAGTTCCAGCTCACTGCTCCATTGCATTTGATCTTCTCAGCACATGTTGAACTGTCGAGTCAGGCAAGGCTGCTGTGATGTGACAGACAATAAAATGCTGAACTTTGTCCCCTACAGCTACCTCCAAGTTCTAAGTCATTTCAAGAAGCTCAGAGTGAACTGAACCAGGCAGCAGCAGACCTGAATCAATCAGCTGGAGAAGTTGTCCATGCTACACGGGGCCAAAGTGGGGAGCTGGCTGCAGCCTCTGGGAAATTCAGTGATGACTTTGATGAATTTCTTGATGCTGGTATTGAAATGGCTGGCCAAGCACAAGTAAGTTCTTGATCATGCTAATTGATGGATAATCTTGTGCAGTACATGGTTGATGTAGCACTGCAGCACAGCTGCTGTGCTGGTGTGTGAGGAGATGTTTGCTGTGAGGGAGTCATCTGGAGCTGGTTATTTGCAAAGGAGAGCTCAGCATTTGCATGTTGGTATTTGTTTCTATGTCCAGTCAGAAATACAACTTTGTACTGCTCTGTGTAGTTTGAGCTGCAAAGGTGTCCTCACCCTCTGAGCTTGTGGAAAGAGTTGCTTCTATTTTGGTGCAACTATCACGGAGCATAATTTATGTGAAGGCTGTTCCAAATGTAGCACATTTCTTTGCTACTTTTGAAATGCTTTAAGCAGATGGAGGAAAAACATGCTCTGATGTCCCTCCGTGGTGCTGAGGACCTGCTATGGAGTGGAGCAAGCACTTGAAGAGAGCTGCCTAAAATGCCATCCTTGGATCTGACAGCAAGCACGTGGACTTGTGTTCAGTGATTTAAAGTATTGGCAGGGTTCTACTCTGATGAACTGTAACAATCAGGAATGTTACATGCTGCTGAGCTCATTCCTGGTAGTTGGAGATAGCACCTTCAGTTTATCTTACTGGATACAGTTGTGCTGAGCTAGGGTAATTGGTCATTTGGCAAGGATTTAGCATAACAAATGTCAGCATATAAAAAGGAATTGTGTATCAGAAGAGATGGGAGGACTTGTAGAAAAAAGTATCTGCAGGTGGTTTTGCCCTGGTTAGTGAGGACCCTGCACACCTGAGAGATGATTGCCACTGGAAAATGGCCAGAAGGTCCTGAGTGTGTCAGTCTTTTGAAGTCGTTTATGAAATGCCTCTCTAGAGCAGTTACTTTTTAGGTAAAACTGAGATCTCAGTGGCTGGTGGTTATTCTCCCTCAGAATTTCACCATTCAGGTTCCAGATGTGTGAAGGGACTTAGGCTCCCTATGCAGCTGACTCTTGGAAAGTGAGTAGTGGTGATGTACCTGACTGTCTCTAGCTGTGGAGCACATGGACTTTCAGAATGTTTTGTTTGAGGCAATTCAATGAAGGCAAAGGTAGAAATGATACTACAAATGGCTGCTTGAAATGGGAATCGAGCTGCTGATGACCTTGTGCCCCTTGTGAATTTGCTTATCCTGCTGACAAAGGGGATGGTAACCATCTTAGTTATTAATGGCTGATCTTTCAGAAGAGAAGGCCTTCTGTGTGTAGTTATTCAACCTGAACAGAAGCAATACTAGGTATTTGGGATGATGAGCAAAATGTAGGGCTAGGGAGGAAGTAGAATGTAGTAAATAGAGAGTAAAACCTATTCATATCAGCTGAATAATATACAGCCTCTTTACATAAAACTATTGACCGTTAGAAAAAAATGGGTTCCCTTCTACTGTCATTGGCAGAAGAATTTAGTCACAGCTGTGAAGATGCAATATTTTCTGTAACTGTGTTTAAATACAATTTCCCTCTTCAAGCCATGGTTTAAAATAAGTAATAGAACATCCAAGTCAGAATATTGACTGAAGTAGGCTTGTAGAAACTTCTTTTATTGGGGAGGAACTTTCTGGAGGGTATTTTTGTGTGAGCAATCGCAGTTAGATGCTGGGGAGAGCCTGCAGGCCACACAAAGGATGCCAGAACACAGAGAGTGTACACTGAGAAATGTGAAGCAGTTGTGCCAGGCAGAGACACATAAGAGTCTTGACAACAAAAGCATTGTTCAACAAGTAGTGAAGTTTCTGCATTGCTCATTTGTGAATGCTAGCATTGTTAGAAGCCAAGCTATTTGTTGTGAGGGTTTTTTTCTGTTATGGAAGTGAAGCTAGAAGCACCTGTCTGGGTGAACAGAGGCTTGAGCCATCCTTCTCTACCCTCATGTATGCCAGTGGCTTCAGGTGGATCAACAAACTGGGTTTCCACGTGTGGTTTTAGCACACTCTCTTGATTGCCAATTTTGTATTTAATGTTATGCTGCTGTGGCTTTCCAGACTAAAGAGGACCAGATTCAAGTCATAGGTAACCTCAAGAGCATCTCTATGGCTTCCAGCAAGCTGTTACTGGCTGCCAAGTCTCTGTCTGTTGATCCTGGAGCTCCTAATGCCAAGAACCTCTTAGCAGCAGCAGCAAGGTAAGGATGTGTTGCTTGCTTTGTTTTCCTGGAATATTTGTTTTTCTCTGTGTTATTTATATTGTGCTTATATATTCTTCTGCTATTGACAGTTAAGTGAGTGGTTGGAACCTGTAGTTCTGTTTAACTGGAAGCAGGCCAGAGGAGAGTTGCTTATGTTGGAGTAGTTCCTCAACTGGTATAACTTGTTATCCCTGGTGGAAATGGGAACCAGCATTTGAAGGCTTAGCCTGGTTTTTGAAAGGAACCAGTGTATTTTATGTACTGTTTTCTCACCATCTGTGTTCTGAAAAGGCAATAGATAACATTAAGCCTCTCAATTCCTGAAAGAAATGTGCTTAAAAATTGTAGCTACCTATCACTAACAGTGTGTGTGTGTGTATGATCAGGAATGCTTACAAGGGTTAGATGTTACGTTTCTTCAGTGGAGCCCACCCTTACTTTAAGGATCATAAATCCACTCCTTCAGTCAAGAGTTTACTTAAGAACTTATGCTACTTTACTTTGTCATATTTTGTTTTTAAAAAATTGTATTTGTCTTGTCTCCTTGGAAGTAAATAGCATCTATGAAAATTATTGATAACCAGAGACAGGCTGCTTAGAAGTGAAGGAGTCACATGAGAATTTTTACTGCTGCAGCATCACACTGCTCTGGATTTCTGCTTTAGGCTTGGAGCATTCCTGATTGGAGTGTAGAGGAATTTCACCCCTGTGAAAACCAGGTAGTTTTAAGTTCCTGCTAGGTTGGTGTTCCCTCTGTGGGAGCATGTAATAGAACAAGGGATGTGTGAGCTAGGTGGAGCCTTCAGCTGTTCTGTGTGTGAGACCTCAGAGACACCACAGACCCGTGTGAAGCAAATACTGCAGTGGTTCTCAGTTTGTGTTTAAGGTGCTAAGGAGACGCTTCTCAGATCCTCTCTTCTGGCTTGTGATAAACTTGCCAGGGCTCTCTTCTTTCTCCCTGCTATGATATGATCAAAGTCAAATATTTTTACTTTCTCCTCATGAAAATTAAAAAAAGAGGCACAGCTTCTTGAATAAAGATAACCTTTCTTCTAATTTTTCTCTCACCATCTATGGTACTATGATTACTCTGGGGGTTTTTGTTGGGTTTGTTTTTCTTTCTTCCCATTTGCACCAGCTGTAAGAGACACTTCAGCTTTTTCAGCAGCTTTGTCTTCCTTGTGGAGGCATTTTTCTTGACCACCTCTGACAGGACTGCAGCACTGGCTGAGTTCCCTGCAGAGTCCAGGTATTTGTGTGTTATATTTGATGAAAATAGATGTGGCCTTTGGAGTCCTAGCAGTACTCTTCCACTCTGGGATTGGTGTTTGAGGGGCCACCTTCCTGGTTCTACTGTGTGCAAATGGTTTTCAGAGTAATGTTTGTGCACTGGATGGATTCCTGGGAGAGGTGCCTGGTGTGTAATAATATTTCTGAGACCATGTAGCCTCCTCTACAAAGCTGATAATCCAGCATGAATTGGCTTTCAGATTAAAATCAACAGCAGACAAAATATTTTTGTGTGCAGTTTCTCTGGGAGTGAATAGAACTTTCCATTCTTGTCATATATTCCTATGTCTGTATGCAGTCATATTTTTCTCATGCACAGAAATCACTCATGTTCAGCAGGTGAACACCGGGTCCTCCACGAGGACACCAAAGCTGCTGATAAGGGTGGAATCTCACTTTAAATAGTATGTCTGTTAGTTTCCATTCTTTTTGCCCTAGAATATAACATAGGCATGTTAAATGTAATAAGCACATCCTGTTTCCTGTTGTAACAATAGGATATCTTCCATCCAGGCCATCATGGTTTTGATACATTATCAAGTGCCTGTTTTCTGAAAGGGAAAGTAATGAAAATGCCATTCAGTTTCCAAGGCCAGAGAAAGCATGTTCTCCACGCACTCCAATTTCATCTTCTGCTAGATGCCACTTTGCTGTGTTGCTATTCCTGAGTCTAAAAGGAATGCAGTTGTAATGAATTTTGCCAATTGTCAGAGCATTCATGGGAGAGAGATCGTGGCTGTTCTATGTCAGGTTCAGCCCATGTCCAAGAGCTGTGAACTCCAATGGGAACATGATCCCTTTGCATAACGTGTTCTCTGTGGATATAAACCTTTGGGAGAACAGTAGTTAATAGTTAAAGAGAAAAAAACCTGTTTGCTGAGAGACTACATAGAGATATAGCAGGATTTTGTGTGTGTTACACTGTGTCAGACAAGACACAAGACTTTGCTAGAGAAAGGTAAATAGCATTTACTTTACATTCAACCATTGTTTTTCCGTACCGGCTGTTGTTTCTGTGTCCTTTAGGGCTTCTGGGGTGGTAGTTGAGAAATGATTCAGTTAGTCAGCCCTGCAGAAGTGCTGAGGTACCTTTCAGCAGGTACACTGTGTCACTGCCAATGCCATATGTTGGCCTTGGCCTGCTGCCAGCTGGAGTTCTGTCCTTTGTCACCAGTGTTTTTCAGAGGTGCCACCAGTTTGGCTGCTGGGTTCCGCCATGTAGGAGAAGATCCAAGTTTTTTATCTTTGGACATTAACTGTATCATGCATAAAGATTCAATAAGAGCAGTTCAACTCTAAAATCCACCTTTTTTCCTCCTACTCTCCCCAGAGCTGTGACTGAGAGTATAAACCAGCTCATCACACTGTGCACCCAACAAGCTCCCGGGCAGAAGGAATGTGATAATGCACTCAGAGAACTGGAGGTACTACTCTATTTCAAAAGTTCTTATAAATAAAAGTGGGCCCCACGTTTGTTTCCCTTGTGTTCTTTGTCTGAATAGCTCCTGTTACTGTCTGCTTACTTGATATCTGTGGCAGGGGTTTTAACTGTATACAGGGTGACCATGTAACCATCTTGTAGGTTTGGTCACTATGAAATTTGCTACCCTGTCCCCATCTCCTCTTTCCTGTCCTCCAAAGATACAGTTTAGTCCCTATTATTTATACTTACTGTTACTTAAGGAAGAAAAATGACCAGATGGACCTTTCTGCTACCACCGGTGCACTGGAGGGAGCTGCAATATCTTGGTTTTTCCACTTGCAAGATGTTGTTGCTCACATCCCATTTTAGGGTGATGTTTGCCATCTCCTACCTTGACCTTTCTTAGCGTAGATTTTTGATGCCTTGTTTCTGCCTTCCCTATCAAATTGATATGATGTGTGTGTCAAACAGGTTCTTTTGCAAGATATTTTCTTGATCCTGAGTGAAAGGTTGACTGGCTAAATAATGGGTCAGTTGAAAGGCCTCTAGTGATCACAGACAGGGCCACTTCCAGTAGTAGGAAATAATAGATTTTAATTTAAACTAGCTGTTTGTTGTTCACTGTCAAGGTCAAAACATCAAGGGGGTGACTGGCCTGTGTCAAGAGCATAAAATACCATTAAATTTTTTATTTCTAGCCCGTAGTATAACAAGGATACCAAAGTCATTGCAGTGCATTCCAGGATATTTTGAGTTTTCTTCATAAGCAAGTCCATGGTTATTATCCCAGAATGTTATAGGAGTTCCCCTAGGAGCCACTTGGTCCTGAATTTTTAGCTTCTTAGGTGTTCTGTCCTTGGTCACAGGGAGCAGCACCAAATCCAAAAAGTAGGAACAGAAACCAGGAAATCCGGCTGTAATGTCAAGAAGCAAGCACGGGGAATGAAATGCTTTTTCTCAGGACTTCTTGAAAGACTAATGGGGAGAAATCTTGAAATGGCAGGGATGTGAAAAGTGAGAATTTCCAGCCAATGAGCCACAGAAAACTGAGAGCTTTGAGGAGAATTGTAGGGCAGAGTAGCCTTAAAAAGCCCTTGCAGAGGGTTCGATGCCAATAGCACAGAACTGCACATGCTGGCATGGATTGTGAGCACGGCCAGCAAAGGGCAGAAGCAAGATCTGTAGCACCTTTAACATCCCAAAGTGAGTTGGTGAGAAAAGCCTGGGTATATGGAATTAGATTAATTTCTGGAAAAAGGGAAAACAAGGCAAAAACAAAATTGTCCTGAAATCAGACTGGACACTGATATCAAAGTAACTGGAGGAACCAATGGAATTTTAGAAGTATTAACTTCTAATTTCTCTTTAGGGTGATTAAACTTACGCCTCTTCCTTTCATTTCCTGAAGTCATCACACACTATTCCTAGTATTTGCAGGGCTTCTTAACTACTGAAAGGCATTATTTCTGTACGAAGAGTGTGTCTCAGCATGGCAGACTGTCAACAGTCTCTGTGGCCTTCTTTGGAGATGCTGGAAAACTGTTTTTAGAGAGGACCTTCCTGTCTAACCTTCAGTAAAGTAGATAAACTTGCCCAAAATTGCAGCTGCAGAGTACCATGGGTGTTGCAGTACTTGCAAATGTATGTTAGTGGCAAGTTTGTGCTGGCTTGTTTTTTGCCATTCTGTTCCTTATATTCTGAGGGCCTCTGTCTCCAAAGTAATCTAAGTGCTGTAGGAGCCTTTATTGCTTTTCAAGCTGCTCTTGAATAGAGCACAACATGAAGAGATGCTGCCATGTCAGTGAGGACTGACAGACAAAAGAGACAACTGGAAATTGGTTTCTAGACACCACATCTTCACCTTCTCTTTTTTAATTTCTCTAAGGCTTTAAGACAGACTTCTACAGAGCAATAGCTTACCTGTTAAAAGTACTGTAGGTGTTTCCATAACATCTTAGCATTAGAAGTTGTCTATGAGGAAAGTCCAAGTGCTTTTAAAATCATGCCTTGATTTCCTTTAGCTGGAAAGCAAATGTCAAACACAGGTGCAAGTATTTTTCTCTATTTAATTCATTTTGCTTTCATCAGAAGGATTAGAAATCATCTCTGCATGATATTTGGCAGTAAAATAATGTTACTTATAACTTGAAAAGAAGGTGTGCTGCAGGTATGTTTATATGTAAAAGTATTCATCTTCCACATTTTGAAGCTTCTTAAAAGTTTTGTAATTAGATAAACGACATTTCTTCTTCTCAATGAATATGTGACTTATTGTCACATAGTTCCTTTCAGGACTCAGAATCACCTCAGAAAAAGAAATTAAACCCAACTATATGTAGTTTCTTGACAGAAAATTTTCCTGTGTTGGGGGATCTGTTGATCCCCAAAGAGGCAGGCAGGTGATGGGTGTGTACTCAGTTCTGTAACCCTTTGTGTTGCCAGACAGTGCTCAACAAATGGCAGCTATTTTTCTATCACTCTTTGAAATTTGTTGATGAAATTTAAAATAGTACTGAAAATGTGTTACACTGTTGACACCTGACGGAAAACCAGATTGCCTCATATCAAGCTGAACATCTCTGACCATACATCACTCATCACAAACACGAGGTAAACCCGAACTTCCAAGAGATTGGTGGTGCACAAACGTGGAGTTCCCACAGCTCAGTTCCTGTTGACTGCTGTTTCCTGCATGGCACACCCTCAGGGATAGATGTGTAGCTTTGGCCAGTTGCTGGAGACAAATGTGTAAGATTACACTGGGATAAGCAGGATATGCACGATGGGTCTGTGTTCTTCTCAGCTCAGTGTTTCAGACTCTGTTAATGATCAGTTTCTTTCATTATTTCAGACAGTTAAGGGAATGCTGGATAACCCCAATGAACCTGTGAGCGATCTCTCCTATTTTGACTGTATTGAGGGTGTAATGGAGAACTCAAAGGTAATTTTGCCCCACCTCTGTGTCAGTTATAAAGTGTGTTTGGATTGTTAGAAGTTTCCACATGCATACTGAATGTTGGTGATGCAGTCAGTGTTGATATCTAAAATACCTGCACCTTGATAAACTCTCCCTGACATGGGTCACTTACAGGTAATTTCAGGTTTTGGTCACTTAGAAGGTGTATTGCCTCAGTAAGACATTTTCAGTGAAGTGACTGGTACACAGTGCTCTGGAAGCTTCTCCTCTCTCCCTTCCTCTGCTGTGCACCGGACAGCATGTCATAACTTGGAAAGCTGTATTTTGGTTGCAGCTCTGTTAGAATGGCCCAAAGCATGAATTGGAGGGCTTGGCAATGAAATCGCACTGCATTGTTCTGTGCAGAACAGCTTTGCCAAGTGTCTGAGCAGTCCAGACACCCCAGCACATCAGAAAACCTGTGGGAAACCTCTTCAATTATTTTTAATTGAACTGTGCTGTCCTTTGCAACTGGCTTTTGGTGTCCTTATTATTTGATGTGTTGGAATTTTCTCCTAGTCCTTCTTCTCTAAAAGAAAAGGAAAGCACCTAATGGATGTGTGTGTCTTCTTGCATCTAATGCTCTACTGCAGTCAGAGCTCATTTTGAATTTTAAAGCCAAGTCAGCTGAATTCAGTGGGACATAATGTGGGAATTAATGTGCATTCTGACATTGGGATGGTTCCCCAAGTTGAGGTGCAGTTTCATTTCCACTGAGCTTCAGTGAGCTGGGTGACAAAGATAATCCTGTGTGTGTCAACAGCATCTGCAGGACTGGCTGTCACGTTCTGCAGTGTGTGAAATTCACCTAGTGCCAGGTTAGCTGTGATGGCTGATGGCTCACAGCAAAATTAATGAGGATTAATTCTGTGTCCTCTTAGTCAGCTGAGCTGCAGTAGTGCATATGCTCCCTGCCAGTCCAGTATGCGTGCCTTTTCCCTCATACCGCACAGAGGAATGGGCCCAGTTCAGTCAAGTCTAAAAATTCTGGAAGCCAAGTCCACTGTGTTTGTGGGCCAAAATTGGTTTCAGGCCAGCAATTGCTTGCCTCTAAGTGATGGGGATGCCTATTTAGAAGATAACTTTGTTTTTTTAATTTCTGAGGTTCTTGGAGAATCAATGGCGGGCATTTCCCAGAATGCAAAAACTGGGGATCTTTTAGTCTTTGGAGAATGTGTTGGAGTTGCATCCAAGGCTCTTTGTGGCCTCACAGAGGCAGCAGCTCAGGTAAGAGACTGAAGGCTGTAAAGCCATTTTTATTTTTTAGCAAGCTCATGTTCTGCATTTGTAAATCTGAAATTCGCTTCCCTGTGGTCAAGCAAGTGACTTTGTATTACATGGTGTGTTCTGTGTATATCCACAGAAATTGCTCAAACTGCAGGAGGAGCAGAGCACACGAATGTGCTGTTAAGATACTTTTGGAATAACCAAAATTCTTAAGCTGCTGCAATAAATTAGGGTCTGATCTCTGTGGTTTCACTGCTCAGATAACTGAGTGAACTATAAAGAGCTGATACAGTCTCCTTGGTGAAGGATTCAGCTCTGGGGGGATCATGCTCTGCATCTGAAAACCTCTTCTTGGTTTCCCCAAATGTGCTATGCCTTGGTATGGACTAAATCTGCACATCTAACTCTGAGGTGCCTTACTGGTGTATTAAGGTGACAGATAATTCTATCTGTAATAGATATGAGCAATCTTCATATATGATTGTGACAATTCAGAGTTGTGGCTGTTGAGAGATGTCTGACCTGTAACTGAGAGAGGAGATAAGGTTGGCCATCAGACACCTGGAGCTGCAGTGACACCAGCAGCTGCAGGCCTGATGGGGCATGCAGTCAGCAGAAGTGCCTCTGCTGGGTCGCTTTTGTAGTCTTAACAAAAACCCCCACTGCCTCCAACCCTGGCTAATACAGTAAATAATTTGCCAGTACCTGTAACCATTAAAGCTCTTTCCACTGGCTGTGCAAGTGACAAGTCATGTTTTCAGGGGTAGCAGCTGTCTAAACAGCAGACGAGTAGTTTTGTTTCAACTAATTCTATTTCTCAAGTGTAAGGCTATGTTTTCTTGGTTTCAGTGGATTTTCTGGAGCTGGATTGCTAAAAACAAATGGTAATTGTGTTTCACAGTATGATTTCAGAATAATCTCTGACCACCATGCGCTAAGACATGGCCAGTTTACCAGAGATCCTAGACACATTTAGCATGATTGATCAGGATTCTTTTCTTCTTTTCTCCCCATTCCTAGGCCGCTTACCTGGTGGGTATCTCAGATCCCAACAGCCAGGCTGGTCAGCAGGGCCTCGTTGACCCAATTCAGTTTGCCCGTGCCAACCAAGCCATCCAGATGGCTTGCCAGAACCTGGTGGACCCGGCGAGCAGCCCATCGCAGGTGAGGGCACAGGATCCCTGCTAGCACACGGGGCTTGCCTTCCTTCCTGTCCACCCAGAGGTGTTGTGGTGTGACTGTGCCTCCCCTCTGACATTGTGCCTCTTCTGGGCTGCTTTTTACAGGTCTTATCAGCTGCCACCATCGTGGCCAAGCACACGTCTGCTCTGTGCAACGCTTGTCGCATTGCTTCATCAAAAACAGCAAATCCTGTTGCCAAGAGACACTTCGTGCAGTCTGCCAAGGAAGTTGCAAACAGCACTGCTAACCTGGTTAAAACTATCAAGGTACAAATGCTGCTCAATTGTGCTTTCTTCTTCCTTTGTGGTTTTAGGGTGTTTTCTTGTTTGTTCCCCCCGTTGATACAGAATCAGAACACCTAAGGCTATCTTTTTACCTTCTTGGATTTAAGAAAGCACTAATTACATTTTTGAAGAACTGAATTGGCAGACATGTTCAATGGTCTAACTGCTGAATTCAAGTTGAAAAAACCTGGGCAGTTTTAAAATTAGAAGAGGCACCTGGCCCATCCAGTATGAGCCCTTCAGGACTGATGTATTTAATGAGCTTGCACCATAAGAATAATCTGCAAGCAACTAAATGTGAAGGGTTTTAATGGTGTTTAGTTCCCCAGTATATGGAATTATTCGAGCTCTTTCTGACAGTTTTACCTTCTCTGTCAGGGAAAAAAAAAAGAAATAAATAATAGTAGCAACCAAACAGAAGCCATTCATGTTTTTAGTAGTCTCCTGTTAATAGTAACTTATTGTTTTCCAGATTCCTGCCAGCAGTTTGGTAGGGGGTAGGTTTTCTTCATGGAAGCAGAAGTAATACTTGTGATGCCAGGGAGAATGCACAACTCTGAACCTTTCTGGAAGCCATTAATTGATCTAATCTGGTTTCATTAGCTGGAATGTTTATTCTGAGAGAGATCAGTTGACTTGTGTGAAAATGAGAGCAATGAGAGCACTTGTTTGCTTAAAACAGAAATAACTAAAAAATTTCAAAATCAGTCTGTAGGAACCAACCATCACAGAAAGGTGGGAGTTAGCCCTTCCACCCTTTGGAGTGTGAGGTCCTGGGACACGTGAGAGACTCATCGGAGTGCAGTGACAGGAAACCTGCAGCAGTTTCAAGTTTAGGGTCAGTAACCAGCTGAGGGAAGAAACACACCCCTCAAAGATCACGTTCTTTGCATCAGCCTTGTTTGTACAGGAGCTGTCAAATACTGTCAGCAGGCAGTGGTTTAAAACTAAGAAGACTTAAGCCATCTTCCTTCAGTTTTGCTCAAGAGACCCATTCAGCCAGAGTTCAGTCCTGATTTCATTTCCAGGCGCTGGATGGAGATTTCTCTGAGGAGAACCGCAACAAGTGCAGAATTGCCACTGCACCTTTAATAGAGGCTGTGGAAAATCTGACAGCATTTGCTTCCAACCCAGAATTTGTCAGCATCCCAGCACAGATCAGCACTGAGGTAAGGCAGGGTACTGCGTTTCCATCCTCCAGAAGTTGAACATGTTGAATTCATCACATGTTAGGAGAGAGTGAGTGTAAAGACCCCAAAGTATTTCCTTGGGTTTCTGGGTGTTCACAGGACCTTCTGCTGTCTTAGGTTTAACCTCTCACCTTGACCTTTTTACCAGTAGGATGCACAGTTTGGCTGCACTAAGTGCTGCAAGTCTGTAGTTACCAATGCCATGCAGCATAGGTATTTGCATGTTTTAGTAGCTGTGTTCTTGCATGCAATAGAAGAGTAAATATCCCCTTTGTTTTCTTTCAAGAGCAGCTTTAACAAATGGAACCTAGTTCGTTCTGAAAAGAATCAAAGGGATGGTGCTGGGTTTTTTCCTTTTTGCCCACAAGTTCTCCATCCTCCAACTGTGTAACTACAGCAGAGTAGAATAAAGGGTTCTTTCGGTTTGGGTTTTTTTCACAGGGAAAAGATACAAAGCTTTGTAAAAGATTTGGAGTAGAGGTCATGTGTTGTTAGTGGCCCTCCAAGGTCTGCTTCCTGCTTTTGTCTGATTTGATCCAGATGGCAATAGCAGATGGTGCAGTAGCTGTTGCAATCTTACAGCTGTGGGGCCACAACTGAAATCTTAAGTGTCTCCTCCAGGTCTGTGGTACCTGGGTTTATCAGATGGTTGGCAGTAAAACAGATAGATGACAACCCAGTCAAGAGTCATCAATTGTCCCTTGGAGTTAGTAATCTTACTAGGGAAAGGGCACATCTGTGGATGACAACAATTTTTGTGACAAAGTGTATTTTCCATCATTTTTCTGTGGTCTGCAACTACGTAAGTGTCACTGTTTCTC
Organism: Regulus satrapa; assembly: GCA_013396955.1. Taxonomy (NCBI): domain Eukaryota; kingdom Metazoa; phylum Chordata; class Aves; order Passeriformes; family Regulidae; genus Regulus; species Regulus satrapa. Next base: position 410,514 of record VWZN01017393.1, on the reverse strand, counting down.
TTATTTTTCAGCTGGAAAATTAATTTCTTGAGATGTATTTCTTAAGTATGTTTCAGAGAAAGCTGTTGGACTGACTGGTTTTTTTTCTATTTCTGTATTAACTATCTGTGAATATAATAGTACTGTGGAGGAAATTATAATCCTGTTTTAATGCTATCAATTAAATAGACTCTTAGGAGCAGAAAGTGTGGATGAACTCAAATAACAATTTAAATGTTCTTTCTGTTCTTACCCTTCCTGATCCCAGGGATCACGAGCACAGGAGCCGATTCTGATTTCTGCAAAGACAATGTTGGAGAGCTCATCTTTACTGATCAAAACTGCCCGTTCTCTGGCTATCAATCCCAAAGACCCTCCTACCTGGTCTGTACTAGCAGGGCATTCCCACACAGTCTCAGATTCTATCAAGAGTCTCATTACCTCTATCAGGTATGTCTTTTATAGTAATTGAGCAACTTTTCATAAATAAAAATGCCATATCTCCATTAGCACTGTTATTTTTCGCTGATGCGCATCACTCTGTGCTGCACAGTATCTCCCCAGTTGCACTGGGTATTGAATCATAACTGATGACTGCAGCACCCTGCAGCACAGGGCTGTTCCATGTTGGTGTTCTGTTCTCCTTCTCTGATTCCACCCTCAATTCCCTCGAAGGTCAATGTAATAAAGAAGGCTGTAGAAAATGAACACTGGCTAATTTATCTCCATGTAGGTCACGTACCAACATGCAACGTGTGCGAAATAGTTTCTTTTGTGTTCTTTTTTTTTTGGTTTTGGTTTGGTTATTTTTTAGTGGGCCTGTGTGCTTTCAGGACCGACCCTGCTCCTTTCCACCGTGCTCAGTGTAGTGTCTGTGTCTTGCAGGGACAAGGCCCCAGGGCAGCGAGAATGTGATTTCTCCATCGATGGGATCAACAGATGCATCAGGGACATTGAGCAGGCCTCGCTGGCTGCTGTCAGCCAGAGCCTGGCCACCAGGGATGACATCTCCGTGGAGGTGAGGCAGAGAGCACAAACACAGGGCTGCTGGGCACCCTGCTGCTCCCTCACAGCACAATGCACTGCCAGTGAGGGGAGAAGTGTCCTTACTGGGGTCTTTCTAGGCAAACTCATGGACACTGAAGTGTATCACTTCTTCCAAGATCCCAGAGTCACCAGGGAATAGTAGGGGCGAAAGTAGCTTTTTTTAACTGCCACCCACATATTACTCTGGCTTCCTGTGCTGATAGGACAGTGATAGTGTTTGTGGTGCCTTGCCTTGTGGAAGCCAGGATTGGTTTTTTAGTATTCGTAATATATTTCGACCTGTAGTTAGTCTGTTACTAGAAGTGCAGTGACATACGTGTCAGTGTTCTTTTTTCTTAATGCATGTTTCGTCCTTTAATAAATGAAATTTGAAGTTGATGTTGATACACTCACTTGAAGAAAGCTTCCTTCTCTGCTCTCTTTGGTGTCTCAACTCCCGTTGAGATTTTCATTTTGGTATTTATGTCTTCTCACACTGTTGCTTCTTGAAGTTTCATGTTTGTTGGAGTGGTTTCTTTGGGTTGCAACTTGTACTAGAAACATGTCAGACCAAATGAAGCTGTGCAAGAGAAGTCATTGCAGGGAATATGTCATAATTAATTTTAATTGAAATCAATTCATTGAATTGAAGTGATGAAGTTGTGCTCACCCTGTTGAGCTGAAGTAAATGTTACCAAAAATGGCAGTTATTTATAAAGGGGTAAAGGAATGTAACAAACGGCAACATTTTTTTTTTTCTCTTGCCTCTCATGAGGGTGATCTTAATCCTGGTGGCTGCCAAGATATCAAGTGCCCCTGAATAAAAAGCCAGTATTTATGTCTTGGCCAGGTCATTAATATGCTTTTAATATGTTTACTCCTGTCTTGCAGATTGTATTCAGGAGATTGTTCCTCATCTCTGTCCTTCAGAGTTGTGACGTTTTTTCTTTGCCAGTGGATTTTTCTTGCTAGCTTCAAAATCTGCAGCAGAGATTTTAGTTCTTGCACTGTATTTTCTGCTTGGAAAATGTTTCTTCACACTTAAATTAGTGCTCCTGACAGTTTTCTGATTGGTGCAGTGATACTACATCTTTGACAGGGCAAAAATAGCTTTGTCAGGGGGGCCTTGATCATATTGCAGTGAGAAAGGACACCTAGCTCAGTAAGTGAGGAAAAGTAGCAGTGTGGATTTCTGCCTTCTGCCCTAGCGGGTCACTTGAACAGCTTTGAGAATGTTGCCGGGTCTGAGGGTGACTGTCAGGTGTGGTACAACTGGCTAAGAGAACAGTTGGGATAGTAACTGACTGTTGCTCTTTCTTTTAGGCTTTACAGGAGCAGCTGACATCAGTTGTACAGGAAATTGGGCACCTCATCGATCCCATAGCCACAGCAGCTCGGGGAGAGGCAGCTCAGCTGGGGCACAAGGTACTGTCCTGCCATCACAGAGGCACATGAAATATTGGGCAGCTGAATGTTAGGGAAGACCTCAATATCATAGCAATATCTCTTCCAATGGGAGAGCAGAAGAAGACGTTTGTAAGGAGAAAAAATCTGGGGTTTTCAAATCTTCTGAGCCAAATTTTAAAAATTTTTCTAGAGCAAAGGTATTCCTATTAAGGTTTTTGGTCAGGGGATTTGTGTATATGTCTTCTTCTGTTATAGGGAGTGTAAGTAGAGTCAAACTCCTGCTTATGCTTTTTGTCTGTCCAAAAAAACAAATGTTAGAATGCATCTACCAAAAGCATGTTTACCATGGTTATTGCAAGATTTAGAAGTTGCTCACATAGCAGATCCTCATCCTGTTTATTCTTGAGAGTAAAAACCATAGAGGTAACAAAAATGGAGAGCTTCTCCCTTGCCCAGAAGAGATGCTTGTCAGGGATGCTCTTTAGTAGCATGTGGCTCCTGTGACAGTCTCTAACAGTTAGGTGTAACCCCAAGGGACCGTGGGCTTCTGGAGGAGAGAGCTGTGGCTTTCAAAGGAGCTGGGCAGAGAGGGGAGACAGTCCCTGGGCACAGGATCCAAACCCAACACTGCACAGTGCAGAGGCCTTGTGCTCCTTGAGCTAACCCAGGTCCCAGTGGTGAACAGGGAACGTGTTTTCTCTCAGCTTCACCTGGCAAGTGTGGTTAATGGTTTTTCTGGGGTTGTTCTGGCTTTCTTAGGTAACACAGCTGGCAAGTTACTTCGAACCCCTTGTTTCAGCTGCAGTTGGTGTGGCATCCAAGACACTGAACCATCAGCAACAGATGACTGTGTTGGACCAGAGCAAGACTCTAGCAGAATCTGCCTTACAAATACTGTATGCTGCCAAAGAAGGGGGAGGAAACCCCAAGGTAAGGTGGTTGTGTGGCATTAAGGGTGAGAGAAGAAGGCAGGAAACCCAGCACATACCTGCTGTACAGTCAAGGGATATGTTTGCAGTCCAAGTGCCAGTGACAGCTCTCCTGATGTCTCCAAACAGAGAAAACATTTCTCCAAGGCAGGATTCCAGTCTTCTCACAGCATCCTCTCAGGGGACACAAAGCTAGGGTATGACAGCAGCTATCTGGCCTCTCATAGAGAAAGCAAATGGGTAAAAACCAGGGCTTGGCTGCTGCATGGCCCAGTGAGAGGGGGGGCGTTGCCAGGAAAGAGCAGCAGCACACAAATATTGATAATTCAGGTGTGATTTGTGCCTTACAGAGAGCTGCCATCTTTAGAGGACATTTAAAAAGACTGGGGCACCTGAGGCTGAAAGTTTTGTGCACCATAGCTCCTTGTAGGGATTCACAGGTTTTGTTCTGTCCACTTTGCTGCAGTGTTTTACTTTGTCATATTTGCCCAGAAGTGTTCATGTCAGTGCCTCTGCTATTTTGGTTTCCTACACTTCTGATTCACACATTGTTTTGCAGAGAGAACATCCTCTGACTATCTCGGTTTTCTCTTTCCCTGTCCTCCAGGCATCTCACACTCACGATGCCATCACTGAGGCTGCACAGCTGATGAAGGAGGCTGTGGATGACATCATGGTCACTTTAAATGAAGCTGCAAGTGAAGTTGGCATGGTCGGAGGTATGGTAGACTCGATTGCAGAGGCAATGACCAAGGTGAGCATAGAAGCTGACCCCTTTCTCACTTTGTGCTTGGAAAGCTGATCCACATTGATCCGCTTTGAACAAACAGGTGCTGATTCAGTGGTCAGATATGAAATGTTGTCATAGGAAACCTGAAGATTATTTGACATTTGCGTGTTGTGAAATAAAAGTGATGTGGGCCATGGTGCTCACACTTAAAACCTGCCTGGTACCTGTCAGCAGAATTCCTACAAAGTAGTTCAAAGTAGTTGTTCAGTATTATTCTGACATTTAACTATCATCTTAGGTCAAGTGACCCCTTATAAACAGCAGGCCAGCCTTGAAGCAAATTACTTTCAGAGAAGATGATGTCAAAGCCTGAAAGGCTCTGCTGTGCCTTGTAATGCATTCTGCTAAAGATGTATAGTTGCATTGTGTATCTGAGTTCAATCCAAATAATTGGCTCTTCCTATCCTGACTTAAAGATTGAAGACTTTAGCACATAAAGAAATCTTACATTATCTTCTGGCCTGAACATTTTGGTTTGTAACTGTTGCACCTTCCCTTATTAGCTGAGAAGAGCAGATTGTTTGACCTTGCATGAGAAGCAAACCTCATGCTCAAAAACTTGGCACTGTACATTCTCTGCACCTTCCATGCTCATGAGCTGGGCTCAAGTATTTGCTGAGCTTCTTTTTACATCCTGGTGCACTATTTTCACTTGCATATCTATAAGAGAGAGAGGAGAGGATAGAATTGACTATATAATACAATTTTACTATTGCCTGTAATTTGTGCTGTTTATTGTGACTTTTTAATGCTGTGTTTTTCCCTCTGTCTTGCAGCTAGATGAAGGCACACCTCCAGATACAAAAGGAACTTTTGTTGATTATCAGACCACTGTGGTGAAATATTCTAAAGCCATTGCTGTTACAGCACAGGAAATGGTAAGAAATTTCCTTAGTAGGGTCCAAACTCTTGTGTACATATAGAACGTGCAATTATTTGCACAGTGCTGAGACACTCTTGATCATCAAGTTTTCAATAACCTCATCTCTCTTGGGGTAATGGAGCAAAAGGAGTGATGATTTTCTCAATTTAACTCTTGCATCTTAGTAGTGTGATCATAGAGGGGTCCTCTACAGGAGGAGTGCTGGATTGTATTGTGACTCTTCTGCACAAAAGCTCTTTGTCTGGTTCATTTTCAAGGAGAAATAAAAGGAAAATCACATGCTTTTTCATCAGCCCATTTAACTGGACTGAAATGCCACCTTCTGTTTATCAATGATTTCAGGATATTCTTTCACACTTATTGTTTCATGTAGCCAGTGAAATAAATCAGTGTTTTCAGAGCCCTAAAATGCTTAATGAATGGATGCAGATCAACATCCCACACTGTTCTGTTCTTTCATTTCTATGGCTCACCTGGGTTTAAGAAAAAAGTGATACCTGTTGAATTGAGATATTTCTTGACTTGTGTTTCACAGTAATGAGTAATGTGTTTTCCCTTGGAACATTGCTGTGGTTGCTAATTTATTGTTGCGAGAGTTGAGATGACTGTTCGTGAGTGCTACAGACAGGATTTTGCACCAAGTTGATTGCTCTTGCATTCAAGACAGGTCCATGATTCTGCTATTTGTGACACTAGAAATTTGTCTAAAACTAGTTTTGTCCCAGGGATGGACCTCCGTTGCTTTTGCTTACATTAATTTGAGCCAGAAGAACTATTTCTGTTACAAGGCAGGAACTTTCTGAAGAGAGATTCAGTTTTTTAAACTGACATTCTACTGAGACATTCTGTGTCATCCTGCTGATTTCTTCTCCATCCTGTTCCCTCATCTGAGATGTGTTTTGCATTGGTCCCCAGATTTTTTCCATTTCCATGCTTCCATGTCTCAGCTGAGGCTGATGGGGAGTAGCTCACCTTTGACAAAATAAAGTGGCAGTGACGCACAAACCCCACTTTCCTTCCCAGTCTGGAGAACTGTACCTGGCCAATGGCCCCTCTGTGTCAAAGAGTGAAGTATCGGCTCTAACTGCTGCTCTTTGATTCCTTTGTATGTGCAGCAACTACCCAGTTGCCATGACTCTAATAAAGCATGTCTGCTTGAGTTTCCTCTGGAATTCTTGCTGGAGGACACGTCCCTTCCCCAGCCAGCGGATTCCCCCGTTTTATCAGCGTGGCCAAATAAATGAGTGTGCTTCTAATCTGGGGTGTATTAACAAGTTATTCTCATGCCTGTCAATTTTCTTTTTCTCTTGCCTGTGTTCTTTTTTCAGATGACTAAGTCGGTTACTAACCCGGAGGAGCTGGGAGGACTTGCATCGCAAATGACCAGTGACTATGGGCATTTGGCTCTCCAGGGCCGAATGGCTGCGGCTACGGCAGAACCAGAGGAGGTCTGCAGTTTTTAGACCTCTTTATTCTCTGTACACAGTGGTGTTCACAAGGGTGTTCTTTTACTGTGAAGAACACAGTAAAGGTGACAAACCTTGGTATAAGAATTGCCCAATCAAAGAACAGAAACCTTTTGTCAAAACCTCTGTCTGGCTTTAGAAAGAAACAGCTCGGGATGAAAGTGGATAATTCCGTAGGCCATAACCATAGAACCTCTTAAATTACTTGGGGCTTTCACTTACAGGCAACTTGTAAATACAAAGAGAACTCTTAAAACTCTTAACTTGTTACTGTGCAGCTTTCCTTCAATCTTGCATGTTTTGACAAGTTACAAAAATGTATATGCTTTTTTTTTTTCTTGCCTGTAAGTGATTTTAAGTCTAACTTCCTATCCTGAAAATGACACTCATGCAAGCAGTTGGGACAGAAGTATCTTGTGCTGAAGGACATCCTCCATAGCTCAGAGCTGGAATGTGATGTGGGAGAAGCATCTTGCTTGCCTTGTGCTAAGTGAGGACAGGCTGTTTGCTTTGGTTGCATTAACCTGTTGTGAGAGTTGCTGCATCTTCTCTGAGCACAACTGCACAGCCCTTTCACCCCTGTCTTCTTACTGGAACATAAGTAAGATGGGGTAAGAGGGTATCCCACCTTCTCCAGATGTATCAGATTATCTACATGAAAGTCCTTTGAAGGAGTTTTTGCCTTTGTGCTTACATATCCTGCTCATACACTTAAATGTTTTGTGCTCAGTAGCTACATGACAAGCAATGGCTTGCACTTGGCTCAATATTGTTGAATTGAGTTACCATTTCTGCATGTTACTTTGTGTCTGAGGTTAAAATAATTCCATTTGTGAAACTAATGGCTGTGATTCCTGCTGATGTATTAATCCCAAATCCTACTGGAATACATGCAGAGACTACAACTGTCATGTTTCAAAACAGGGACCGCACATCTTCGGATGTAGGAGTGTTAATAAATCAGAAGCGGTAGTAGCAGGACTTTCCCCATTTCGGCACTCAATGTGGATGTGATTGATTCTGGAGAGTGAAGACTGTGCGAGGTTCAAAACAAAGCAAAGACAATCACATCCTTAGATACTTTCTGACCTAGTTTCAGCAATGTACAGTGTCGTGTGCTTTTGCCTGCTGTATGTACCTTGAGTACAGCTCACGCTGGCTGGGCAGTTCTGGATGATGAAGTGGCATTGTTTAAATTGTGCTTCAATTGTGTCCATTTGACTCAGGTACCTACCTACCTTACCCCTTCTCTTTGCTAGGCTTTGGGTCATTCCTGCCCTGTTTCATCTGAGAGCCTTTTATAGGGTTGTGCTTCATGTGTAGATGGAATTGCATCTATGCTCTTTTTCTGATCTTTGCAGAGGATATAGTGGTGGGCAGAATACTGGTATTCACAGAGACACGGTGCTTCCGTTTCTGTTGACCTAGTACCAGCATGACATTCATTTATTTGCTTTCTTCGTTCTTCCCTTTTACCTGTGCCTTCTTTGCCATCTAGATTGGGTTCCAAATCAGGACTCGGGTGCAGGAACTTGGCCATGGGTGTATCTTCCTTGTGCAAAAAGCTGGAGCTCTCCAGATTTGCCCCACAGACAGCTACACCAAAAGGGAGTTAATAGAATGTGCTCGTGCTGTCACAGAAAAGGTAAGAAAGCTTTCCTTGGTACCCCGTGGTGTTTGTCTGCCAAGCTTCCACTGGGAGTAAACCAGTCAAACTGGATTCAGGAAACTTTCTTCTAAATTTGTATTGTAGTACAATAGTGTCTGAATTACCCAAAGGTCTTATTTTTCTTTCAAGCATTCATCGTTCATGTGCTGGATTAGCCCATGATTAGTCCTTCCTCAGGCCTTGCAATAAAACTTCAACCTCCTGTCAGAGGGAGGTTGGACCAAAAGAGTATCCCAAGGTGTGAGATGGCTCCTGTGCCTTATGAGGCCCCAGTTACTGTGAGGCTGGTCAATGACATGTGGTTTTATGTAGCAACGTCCTCCCCTTTTAGGACAGGGCCAAAGTTACTGCCGAGAACTGCATCTTCAAACTCCGTGGGGCTTCTTGTTCCTTGGAAACACCCCCTTCAGACAAATGGCCTGGATAGATTGTTGAACCTTTTTGATGGCATCCCTCTCCTTTTGGTGGACGTGGACATGGAGAGTTGGTGCCAGCAGCTTTCAGACTGCACCGAACGCCATTGGTTCAGCCTGTGTTAAGGAGCTCTCAGCTGTTCCAGTTTCATGATGCCCCCCAGGAGTAGTGACAATTCCAAATTTAGACGGGGTAGACAGTACCTTGTCAGTCAAGTCAAAGCTGATAAGGAGAGTAGTAATGAGTAACAGGACCAACTTTCTTTCAGTGACCACCTTGTTGCTTTTGGTTGTTCCTAGGTCTCCTTGGTTTTGTCTGCCCTCCAGGCAGGGAACAAAGGCACGCAAGCCTGTATTACTGCAGCCAGTGCTGTGTCTGGGATAATTGCAGATCTGGACACCACTATCATGTTTGCTACTGCTGGAACCCTTAATGCTGAGAACAATGAATCATTTGCAGATCACAGGTCAGTGTTGCTGAAAAAGATGGAACTGTGGAACGGGCAGAGGAGACTGGGACATGAAGATGAATTTTTACTTTTTGGATTCATGTGAAATTCAATGAGGCAGGGGAGTGAGAAGAGCAATAGTAAACCTGGGATTTGACTTGTTTGTGAACTACATACTGAAAATTATTTTTTATTTTACCCAGATGTAGCTTTGGATTTGTTTTCCTGACATGTCAAAACATGGGTATGGGTGGGAGGGAGGTGGGGAACCCTGACCAGGACACTCTTTCTGTTCCTGTTGCCATTCTTCCTTCTACCTTCCTTGTTTGTGATTATTTTTTATTACAATCTACTGATGTGGACATTCAACAGCTGGTACTTTTCTCACAGCATGGCCAGATTTTCGTTTAGTATTAAAAAACAATGCTCTCCAATGCTACTGCCCAATCTGTTTCTTTTCAAGATGGGCTCATTCTATTACTCTGTCCTGCATTTGCCCCAAATGCTCTGCTGCTGTTTATTAATAATTGGGTTTGGGTTTTTTTTGTTTTTAACTTACACCCTTGACCTGTGTTATGTTGTAAATGTGCAGTGGTGTGGTGATTTAGATCAGTTCTTTTATGTAGCTGTTAGTCACCATAACACAGGAAAACACTTTTTCCCCTCTTCTATTCCACTCCTTCCCTGCTTCCTCTTCTTTTGCTACAGGGAAAATATCCTGAAAACAGCAAAAGCTTTAGTTGAAGACACAAAACTGTTGGTTTCTGGTGCTGCCTCAAGTCAGGACAAACTGGCCCAAGCAGCTCAGTCATCAGCTAACACCATCACTCAACTTGCTGAGGTGGTCAAATTGGGAGCAGCTAGCTTGGGATCTGATGATCCTGAAACACAGGTGAGATGGTTGAAGATTTTCTGGTACTCTTACAGAGAACAGTTTTCATTTGGTAGAACTTTGTGTGACTTAACGCTTCTAAGTAACTCAGTATGGTTCTTCTCCTTTGGGACTTTTCTGGTTTTACTCAGCTATCACTTATTTAGAATCCAGTCAAGAGGCTCAAGCACTGAGTGGAGCTAGTCAGGCCTTTGTGTATCCCTTCTGCTTTCATTTCACTGCTGTGTTCCAGCTGGGATGCTTCTGGCCGAGCACTTGGCTCATTTTTGCTAACTTGTGATTGGAACTCTGGCTCATCCCATTGTTCTCAAGAGTTTGCTGGTCTTTAAAGCTGCTTATCCAGCTTATGTCTGACTGTGCTCTTTATTTTTTTTGTGTAGGCTGACTAACTCTTGCCATTCTTCAGCTATATCTGTCTTGTTTTTCAATTAACTCTACAACTTCCCCATGTGGATTATCCCTCATGTTTCTTCAGTTGTTTGTTTGTATCTCAGTAAAATGGAGGCAGGCAAGCATATTGCAGACTTTTGGGAAATCATAGGGGTTTTTTAGCTGTGTTCTAAGAATCACACCCTCACCCAGATCCCCTTTATTGCCTAAGCATTGTAGCTATTTCTTATTCCATAGGTTGTTCTGATCAATGCTATCAAGGATGTTGCAAAAGCCCTTTCTGATCTCATTAGTGCTACCAAAGGAGCTGCCAGCAAACCAGCAGATGATCCATCCATGTACCAGCTGAAAGGTGCTGCCAAGGTAAAACCTTATTCTTAAATTTTATTTGAAAGTGCCTGTGCAATCACATTTGATAAACATGTGGAACTTCGATTTCCACAATTTCTGATTGTGTGAAAACTCCTTTATTTGTTTAATTATGGTATCATGGCCAACTGATACCAACAAGAGTTGGTGTTTAGTCCTGTAACAAGTAGAATTTGTCAAGTCTCTTAGGTCCTATTAGAAGTAACAGTGCTTCCCAGCTTAATCTTCCTTGCTTTATACTCTGCCATCTCTGAAAAGAGGAGGAAGGATTCCCATGTTATTGTCTTCACTTTTCTCTTCTTCAGGTGATGGTAACAAATGTCACATCCCTCTTGAAGACTGTTAAAGCAGTAGAAGATGAAGCTACTCGAGGGACAAGAGCCCTTGAGGCCACAATTGAGTACATCAAACAGGAGCTCACGGTACAGAACTAATTCATCATAAGGGGGTTTGCCACAACTGCTTCCTTTTTCTTTAGACCTTAAGCTTTTAGTACAGATGTTATTTTCTGATCTGATGCTGTTCACTTTCTGTTTTGATCCTGGCTTTGGTAGTGTCTCCTCAGCATCACTCTGATACTGTGTCTGCAGTTGAAACTTGTTTCTTTTTTTTCCCTTGTTATGACATAATCCTACCTGTGATACTGATACTATGTAAGCAGGAATTGATGATAGTGTGGAATTCTCTCCCAAATTAGATGTTATACCATGACAATTGTTTTCCTTCTTCTTTAAGACATAAAAGTATTGTTGGGGGATTTTTTTACTAGCGTAGTGGTGAGAGATGTAAATTAATACCTGCACGTTTGGGAAGAAGTGTGAATTTTTTCCTTCCTTTGCTTACAGTTTTTTTTTTAAAAACCCTTGTAGACACAGTCTTCAGCAGGAAATGCTCTGTCGTATGGGCTGTGGATTAGTAATTCTTACACCATAACTGCACTGTGGCACCGTTTTGTCTTGTCAAATGCTCTCCATCAAATGTCCAGTTTTCAGTGTGTGGGCAAAGCTGTTGCAATGAAGAAATTTATTTTCAAATATTTTCTTTTTAAATATCTGTTCATAGTCATTTGGAATTCATATGGCAGTCATAAAATGCCCTGATCTGGTACCTGAACCAGGCATATTCTGTACAATTGCTCACAAGTTACTGCTGTGTGTCCTTATGAAGGCCTGGCTGTTAATCCCATCCTCTAACTATGAGCTAAAGCCTGTTCAGGTCTGTCGTTGGAGGATTGTGCATTATCTCCTCTTTGTCAGTTTGGTGTCTGTTTGAAATGTTCCTCTTGCTTCTGTCAGCGTTGCTAAGGGATGGACCTCTGGTTGTGGGGTTGTCATCTCGTTCGGGGAGAACAGAGGGTGGCACAAAGGTACTCAAGAAAATGTGTCAGACTTGATCTGGAACTCCAGGGGCTGACTCTGAGCAACATTGAGGGATGTCTTCACATATATAACTAGAATTGGTTTTTTTAACATCGCTTCTATTTCTGGAGAGAGGAAGTGAAAAACTGATGAACCAGGAGCACAGGATAGACCAGGCTCATTTTTATCCAGACATTAGCATTCCGAAAACACTGGCCTGCTTAGTCTGTGTGTGTGGTCAAGAAACCTCCTGATTAATTGTGCACTTCAAATTGCCCCTGCACAGTAAAAGAGAATAGGCAGAGCAGATAGGCAAGCAAATAGGGGCTGTACATTAAAAGAATGGAAGCAAAGACAGACTAAAGCTCGGGAAAAGAAAATATGTCATCAAAGTAAGGTTGCACAGCTCTTGTTACCTCCATCTTCCCACAGTTCCTGTATTCCAGAATTTGTATTTTGTCAGGTAACTTGAACTATTTTCACATGATTCACCCTGCAAAATTTTATCTTTAGGTTTCTAAGGGAGCCTAAATATAGCTGAAGAGACAACGCTCCACCTCTGCTTTTTTAAGACACATTTGAATATTTTAGTGGCAATGTTGTCAGTCTCTACTGCTCTGTGCTACCAACCAGCACTTGGTAGGGTCCAGCCTTTGCAGGGAAGAATCTCCTCATGTGAGTCCAGCAGCCTAAACAGCAGCCAGGATGAGAAAAGAATATAATGAAAGGAACAGTAGTTCTTTTCATCTAGTAGGGCTCTGACCAGCTGCCTATAACTGTCATGGGAGTAGTTAAATGCAGCTGAGATGAATGGGTTAACCTTTTTTATTGTCTCAGCTTATTGTTCCTCTCTGTTGTCTGTAGGTGAGCTGGCTTATCAGCTCCAGGCCCATGAGAAGCAGGAGTGGTATCCGAGTACTCCAAATATGTTTCTAATTTCCTGCTGCTGGGAGGCTGCTTCCGTTTGCTGTCCCTTGCTTGTGGCTGTTCTGCTTTGACTTGGCTGCTATCAGACTTCCCTTCTGCTTTCACTTTTAGGTGTTTCAGTCGAGCGAGGTTCCAGAAAAGACATCATCACCTGAAGAATCCATCCGGATGACGAAAGGGATCACCATGGCAACTGCCAAAGCTGTGGCAGCTGGGAACTCGTGCAGGCAGGAGGATGTGATTGCTACAGCGAATCTGAGCCGCAAAGCAGTAGCTGACATGCTAACAGCTTGTAAGGTAAAGATTCCCTTCCTTGCCTAACATTGATCTTTTTGTGTCTGTGTGCCTCTAAATCCATAGAGTATTGTGTGTTTTGTTCAGTTTTCTGCTTTTCGTATCAGCGAGTTAATGGGTAAGATCATTTTTAGGGAACCTCTCTCAAAAGGATTTTTTTTGTGCCATGCACTAGTATTCACTGTTTTCTTTTTGTGAAAATGAGGAATTTTATTTGAGCTGAAATTTCCTGCTTTTCAGTCAGAAGACAATTTGTGCAAGTAGTAGAGAATAGAAATATTCCTGTGGTCACAAATGTAATTTCAGTATTCCTAGAACAGTGGAAGGACTGGTGCAAGAAATCACTTCAATCTATCTTTAGTAATTCTTTTCCCCCTCACTGAATTTGTTGGTTTTGAAGAAATTTCCTCAAATTTTTTCATGGTTTTTAAAAATGGGTGCAATTTTAATTGCAGGTTTTTATAAAAATAGTTGTAGCCCTATAAAAATAGTGTGGTTCTGTTTTATGCACTGTATGCTACATAAGTTACTGTTAAGCCATTTGTCTGTTTTCTGATGGTAAAAAAATCTAGACATAGCTGATTAAAAAATGGGATTATGAAGATCTCATTCCTTTTGAATTTCAGTAATGACTGTAGTAGTCAACTGCCTTTGCCTGTAAATCATAGTTATTTGCTCTTGTCTTTCCATGTAAGGAAGGTGACAGTGAAATAATGGTGTGGTGTCTGATTTTCAGTGTTTAGTCAAATCCTAACTGCCTACAGCAGTCCCAGATTGATTTTTAGCCTAATACTGCCCAAACAGAAGGGTTATGTCTGAAAAATTATCCTCTTTCAAAAGTGCAAGTTTTAATTTAGAACTGCCTTTATACAAAACCATGGAATGAAACTTTTTATGTTGACTTAGTCTTGTAGCAGGTTTTTAGTGTCTAACAGTTCTTGACCACTTTGCATGCTTCAGATTTTGATTTGTCTTTCCAAACAGGCAGCAAATTCTCAGGAATGGAATCCTCTGGTTTTAGTAACACTATAAAACACTTCCTTGCATGCACAGTCCAGTACATACTTTAGAACGTCTATTTATGAGCATTCCTTTTTTATATTTTTATGTTTACAGTTGCTCCCAGTTAATTTCATGATTTCTAGTGGTTTGTGCATTGTAAGTGGCTGACAGGATGAGTCTTCCTGCAAATGGAACAGTGGAGGTCTGGGGTGCTGGAAAAGCCTTCATGATCTCCCAGGGAGTTGCTTTCACAAAGAAGGGATTCTACAGAAGGATAAGGGCTGGGAATCATTTTACTTGCCTGTCATGATACAGTGCCAAGACCTAATATCTGCTCCACTTTCTTAAGACCAAGAGCATTTACTGGACAAAAGGGAATAAAAATTTCCAACATTACTTACTTTATCAAAAATGTATGAGAAAAGAGTTGTATCACTTAACGGAGACTTTAAGTAGACAGTTTGAACCAGACTTGGTTCAGAAAATCATGTTTCTACAAATTTTGCTCAGAGTCTTAGAACTGTTCTGCCATTAATTCTACAAATTGATCACTGGACATGGCATTTCCATGATAACCTGCATTCCTTGAATTTTAAGGATAGGAACCAGCAGTCTTAGCCCTACTGTGCTGTAAAAGCTCTGTGATGCAGTGGGACTTGGGTTTTTGTGGTAGTTGACAAACACTGGAGAGGTTTTGTAGTGATATTAAGCTACTCTGTAGAATTATCACTGATAAATGATCAGATTTTTATGTTCTTTGGGCCCAGACAAAAAGTGCACATATAAGATCTATGGTAGACTTGTACAGAGCTTAGCTCTGACTTTGCCAGTGCCAGGTATTTGAATATAAGTTCTATTTAATTGTCTGTTGCCTAAGGCAAGTAGCATAAGGAGTTAATTAACAGTTATAATGAACAGTTATATAGATGCCTGTACTCGGTCTGCTATAGATGAATTTATAGTGCTCATTAGTGATTCAGTTCTTGTTAAGCAGATGCTATTTCAAAAGACAATAACAATGCTTATTGTGGGATGTACTGAGACAGTGCACATTCAAGCCAGTGGAAATTCTGTAATTACATTTATTGAATGTTAGAGCAGGCCCTGAGATAATTTCTTTTTTATTACGTATTTGTATAAAACAATGCCACAATTAACCTGTGCCTAGTATCACTATTTGTAGTGATTGGATAGTGATTGATAGTTGGAAAGGAAACAGATAAGAGCAGATATCAAACCCACAGGAGGCAATGGAAGCCAGCAGTCATTTCCATCATTCCATCGGCTGTAAATTGAGGAAAGCAACTTCTCAGTTTTTCTCAGCACTGGCTGCTGCTGGTGGCACTGGAGGGAGCTGAGCAGAGCCTGGGAGGATCACAGCCAGCTGTGGTTGTGCCAGGGAAGAGATGGCTCTGGGGGGAGCCCCCAGCAGCCCCTCAAACACACCTTCCTCCACAGGGCACCTTGTCAGCACTGCTGACAGGGTGGGAGTTTCAGGAGGTGTACAGAGGTGTGGATAGAGCTGGCTGCCTTACTGCTGGAGAGAAAATGAGGGCTGATAGTGCAGGAAGCCTCGGCATGAGGAAACAAATGTGTGCTGTGGTTTTTCAGACACGTTTCAGTTTGAGATCTCCTAGTGCACCTTCTGCTCGAGGGTGGAGGAGAAGATGTTTCTGTTGTGAGCCCCCATTGGTGTAGTGAGATGTGTGTTCACGTGTTCCTGGCTTACGGAAATTATTTCCTAAAATGACTTGTGTCACTCTTTAGGCTGCTATGAAGTATATAGAATTTATATTGAACCTTAAAAATGCTCCCAAAATACTCTGATACCAGTCTTGGCTGGTATGTATGCCAAGTATAGAAAGAAGTTTATATTTCCCTCCTACAGATGCTTGCTGTAATTCCCTGTTACAGTGATGTTTAAGGGCAGAAGAGACATTTTAGGATGCTTTACAATGTATGCATAAGAAACACTCAGGTCCTTTGTCCTTTTGGAAAATAATAAAAAACCCCAAAACTGTTCTGAACTTTTTGGGCTTCGGCAGCTCGTTTGAAGTATGCTGAGGATGAGGAAGGTCAGTCCTGTTCCTGCCATCTCCCTGTCCCCGGGACAGGTGGGATGAGGGGGAGGTGGCTCCTCGGGCTGTGGCCGTGCTCTGCTCATCCCTGCAGGGGGAGCCCGGAGAGCAGCGCCGGCCCTGCTGCGATGCTGTGGCTTGCAGGGAGGGCCCAAAAGAAGCGAGCCGGGAGATAATCCCCCATCCCAACGGGAGATTAGAGGCCGCAGGAGTGGAAGGAGCTGCTCTGTGAGAGGAAATGCTCTGTGTTTTGCGAACTTTCACTTGGTAACAAAAGTGGTATTTTTGTTCAATAAAAAAAAAGCTCCCTTCAAGTTGATTGTACAAAGTCCAAGGCTTGAAGAGGCTGCAGGTTTCGCTTTTTGTTAAAAATAAAATGGTTGATTTAGTTGGGTTTATGTCAGATGTCAGCCATTACACTTAGTGGAAGTCCTTACAAAGACCTGACTCTGCTGCAGCTTCTCTCTGTATTTAAACAGATGGATCCAGCCCTGCTGTTGCCGTGTTAAATCTCCCTGTCAAGCTAACACCATTAATGAGCCTTTACAGAACTGGAGCTCTGCTGCTCTTCAGCACTGTGTGCTTACTACAGAAATGGCCAGCCCTTAAGTTCAAATGTCATTTGCACACTATAAAAAGATCTCCTCCCTTCTCTTTCCCCCATCTCTCTGTGCTGGTTCCTCTCTGATGGGAGCTGGTTTGGATGTTGATGCTGTTTTGCCTCCTCAGCAAGCATTGTATCACCCAGATGTGAGTGAAGAAGTTCGGGAGAGAGCCCTGCGCTTCGGAACAGAATGTACCCTGGGATACTTGGAACTCCTGGAGCACGTTCTCCTGGTAAGGAGTCATCTGCATGCATCTGCTGGGTTGTTCCAAGGAGAGTCATCTCCCCGCCCTCTTTCTATACTGACTGCTAGTGACACATTTTAATCAGTTTGTCACAAGGTTATGAAGTTTTTTTGTTAGAACAAGCTGAAGGAATCTCTGTACTTCAGCTCAAACTGAGAGACAGAAGGAGTACTGGAGTATTTGAATGGAGAAGTTTTCTGGAGCAGATATGGAGGCAATACTGATCTCAACCTAAAAAAGGTCCCTGGAAAATAACTTATATTAAGACATTTCAGTGTTCTTTTAAGCCTACCAATAAAGACTAGAAGCCTACCAATAAAGACTATTAGGCACCGGCCTGTCCCCCAGACTGAAGAGGTTACATAATCTTTACAAAGGCTGTTCCATGCCTCTCACAGCCACACCTGCTCCAAGCCATCCCAAATTCCTCAGCCAGCACTGCTTCACAAAGAACTACCCAACACATCAGACATGGCACCCACAAAGCCCTGCATAAAAGTTCTGCACTCAAATCCAGCTCATGAATTCTGCTGTCAGTGGGCTTTGCTTGACCATACATAATTACCGCATAATATATTAGCTAGTCCCTGATATTTGTTCTTCTCTTGCTATTACTTTTGTAGGAAGCAATATAAGATGTGTTTGAACTAACGTTTATGAGACATGGAAATTTCTAGAGAAGACTTAAATCAGCAATCAGCTTCATGGATGACCAGCCATTTCTTTTGGGTAGCTCTCAGCTGACATATTAAAGTGTCTGAAACTGAAATTTGCAGCCACTAACTGCAGATTAGCAAACCCAAATCAGTTTTCCTGCTGAGAACAGAGCATGTGTAATTATTTGTATCAACTTGTTGAAGTTTATATACGAAATAAAAAGCACGGTCACAGTTGTGCTTGCCATGAGCAGGTAAAATAGTTACAGAGGAGTTGGAACTTGCTAATGGAATTCTTAGAGCTGTGTTGCAGTAAGTGATTTAGCATGAGATGTCTGATCCATTTTTAGTTTAGAGGACTGTGGGGAATTTTTCAGGTTTGACCCCTAGAACGCTGGCACTGTGTGTTTCAAACTAAGTGCCAGAACAGACCAAAACCTTCAATCAGTTTTTGCTCATTTTATTTCTGTCTCTGCATAAGTCAAGAGGTGTAAGGTAAGAAAGGCATGTTCCATTTTATTGAAGTAACAGGCGTTTCTTACTTTAAGCCACTTTATGTTCAGTGCTCTAAAGCCCTGAGCAAGTTCTGCCTCCTCTGCCCCTTCCTCAGCGTTGGCTGCCTTAGAAAACTGTGGTGGTTTAGAACCCCTAGGTCTGCAATCTCATTTAATTTCTGACCTCCAGAAATGCAGATGATGTTCCATCCTGGTCAGTGTCGATCCATGCTGAGTTGAGGGGATGTCTGGAGCTTTGATTGTCCCTGACTGTGGGGATGAGACTCTGCTGACAGTTCTAAACTGGCTTTTAAACAACACAGTTCTTCAATAGTCTTGTTTTAAGATTTGCTCCATTTTTTTTCAATTCCACCATTGTCAACACTATCACAGATAGCGGTAGTGCCACAGTGGAGTAAGAAAATGCATTCTTTGTTAGTCCTGACCACATTTGTGTGGTTTTTTTGACCTTTTTAATTTTGACTTTTTTGCTTCTATTTGGAAAATAACCCTTGAGATGCTCAGTGTTCAGTTTCTGCCATGATAAGAATTTATGCGGTGTATAAATTTTGGTTATAACTCTGTTGTTATATTTTGTTAGTGCTGCAGATTGTTTAGATATTGATTGTTTATATACTTCTGATTACTGTGCAAACTTGTTGACAGGAGACCAGACACACATACGGTGTGACATGGCAGTTCCAGAGAGAAAGAATTCCTCGTGCTGCAGAGTTCTCACTAGGCCAAGTTTAGGAAAATAACTTGGTTTAGTTTATTCTCTCAAAGTAAATGCATTATGCATTTGACTGCAGTATGGCAACAAGACATAATCTGTTTTCAGTGTGTACCTAGAGAGGCTTGCAAGGGAGTTTTTGAAAACTGGATGTGACTTTCAGGACTCAACCATTTGTTTTTCTCTTAACGCAGTATGTCTGTCACTTTTCTCTCAGAAGGAGCTTTTGAGTATACATAAATTTCCAGAAGTTAATATTTTGCTTTACAATATGGCAATTTAAAATGCATATGTTCTTGTTCAGGGAAAGAATTCAGCTTCACTGTCTGAGTGTTATTAATTTGAAGAAGCGCAGTTCTTGATACAAATTCAGTTCAGAGATGTTTATCTTTTCCTTCTGTTTGAGAGTCTTGGCATTTCCATTGTGTTCAGCCTTGCTGATTTTTTCCAGAACAGATGCTTCCAGAGCTCTGTAATTCTGTGTCTCAGAAATAGGGATGAACCAGCCTGTCAGTGCTTGAAAATCACCTTCTCTGCAAGAGTGTGCAAAGACTGAGTCTGATGCATAAGTGTAATGACTAAAATACCTGAGAATGGAGTGCTAAAGCTGCGTGTTCCTCCCAGATACTCAAGCGTGTGCGCCTCTGTTTTGGGTAATTCTGTCCTAGGTTTAGGACTGAGAACTTGCAATGATCTTGTCAGTTCCTGTATCTGTGCAGGGCAGGGCCACTTTCCCGGTGTGCATCCAACACGGTAATGCAAGCCTTTGCTCCTGGTGCTTCACTGACAGTTACAGTTCTCTCTCTGGCCTCTCAGACAATTGCTGTACAAAACAAATCTTTCACTACAGTGCCTTGGCGTTGTGTCAGCTTTCTGGAACCCTTGCTAATGTGTTTTCTCTTTCTCTAGATTCTTCAAAAAGCAACTCCAGAGCTCAAGCATCAGCTGGCCTCTTTCTCCAAGCGGGTTGCAGGTGCTGTCACAGAGCTTATCCAGTCGGCAGAAGCAATGAAGGGTGAGTGGGGCAGCCAGGCTACCAGCATGGCCTGCTCATTATTCCAGAGATGATGATCTGATATTCTGTAATACACATTGCAGGCTCTCCTCAGTTATTTCCTGCTGTTATCAGTACATGATTCTTGGAAATTCATCTGAGCTATAAGCAGTTTTCATATAAGGGAATCCATTTTTCTTCCCTCCTTCCCTCTTTATCTCTTAATGTAGTTACTCTTTTTCATAGAGCAATTATCTACAGTATGCTATTTCCCTGTTCAAGTTGCTTTATTGATTTCTTCAGGTTTTCCTGCATTCTCTTTTATATTTCAGAATTTCAGTTTCCATTTGCTAACAAGGCAAGCCAATATCGGACTTTTTCTATTGCCTAAATGCTATATAAAAATCTTTATATTATTCTCACCTTTGGGCACATTTATTGATTTCTGGTGATTTTTGCATTTCCATTCAAATTCATTAAAATGAAAACCACTTTTTATTTCTTTTTTCACTTGCTGCCTGTAGAGGATGTCTTTATTCACTTTAGAAGTTTTTTGGTGGGAAGTAAAATGTTTTTTAACCATTCACCATTCTCTTTCCTCATTTTCATTTATAGGTATGCAGTAAAATAGTCTCCTAACAAGCTGAACATGTAAATGTGTTAACCTTTGTGAAATGCGTTTTTTGAAGAAAAACTGCTACATTTGACAAATTTGGTTGATTGTATTTATACTTGCTGCCTCCTTTTATTTTTTTTTCCTCTCTCTTTATCTGCTAGTAGTAGGGCTTTATATAGAATGTCTTCATCCTGTACAGAATTTGAGCTGAGAAATGGTTTTTAGACCATGCCCTTAGAGGTTATGAACTTGATCTGGCTGTTTCATTCTTTTCCTCAGTGCAGAATAGGGATGCTTTCTGACTCTTATAATTCAGGGAATGGTGTTAAGAAATCAAAATAATAATGCACCGACAACTTCAAAAATCTGAAACTACTTCCAGCCAAGTATTCATTTTGTGGATTTTACAAAATTTCTTTGAGAAAAGAGAAACGTCAAAAAGCCAACCACAAAAATAAACATCCTTCAGATGTGATACAGAGACTGCTTTGGCTTTTCTGCATTACTGTTATACCCACACTGCCAAAAGTGTGCATCCTTCAGTCAGTGCTGACTTCATTGCCAGCCACTGCCAGCAAACAGACTGCCAGGTCTGTGCTGGGGCTGCCTGTGTTGGCTGTAGCCTCTTCTCTCAACCTCTGTTAAGTTGGACTTCCCTGTGACTTGGTCAAGTTAGGAACCATCTGAATAAGACCTCTGATAAACACAAGCTGAGTGACAGCTGGTTTTGTTCCCAGTATGGACTGTATCCCTTTTTGAAGCTTTTTTGCTTACACAATTATTAAGTTACTTTCACGTGAGAACAATCCTGCTAAATACTTTTTTCCCCTCTTTGCTTTACTGTTTTCTCTGTGACATAAACCACTGGTTTCGTGCCTTTATGGCACTCAAATCAGCTTTCTGTGATGTACATTCTGTATTGGATACTTCTGAGGTGTGATTGCAATGCCCCTGTTTGAGTGGCAGCTCACGGTGACACTGAAGTTATTGTCTCCATCTCCATTAATTTCAGGGACAGAGTGGGTGGATCCAGAAGACCCAACAGTCATTGCAGAGACGGAGCTATTAGGGGCTGCAGCATCAATTGAGGCTGCAGCAAAGAAGTTAGAGCAGCTGAAACCCAGAGCCAAGCCCAAGGTGAGTGTTGCATCCCCATTGTTTGTTTGAGGTTAAGGAGGCACCATAGTTCGGTGTGTGCTTTGCTACTGGCCACGATAATGGTGTCAACAACCAGACCTTGCATGAGTCTCAGTGCCACAAAACAATGCTCTGCATGACACTTAGCCCTGAGGGTAGAGGGCAAAAAGGTGCTTTTCAGGGAGTGAGTCAAGCACCAGCCACAAACAAGAAAAGGAAGAGGAGCCAAATGTTAGAAATGCTTGTGGGAGTTACAGTGTCATTACTGTTGATGATTTACCTTGCTGTTTCTGAACATTATTTTACTGGTGTCTGGTCATTCTTACTTGCTTTTTTGGAGACCCTTTGTTCACATCTCAGTTCGTGTTAGCATAGCAGGAGAAAGCAGCAGCAACACAGGTGGGATTCAAGAGAATGTAAGGACCAGCAGGATTTTCTGAGACTAAAACCAGTATTTTATGCCATGCTTAGAAAGTACCTGCTTCAGTATAGCATCAGATACGTTGGATGATCGTTTCTATGTAATTTTCCTGAAGGAAATGAAATTACAGTTCATTATGATATCAAGTAGTGTTGCATGATGCCAGGTCGTTTCAAATGTGTCTCTGAAGATATACAATTAAGCCAACTATTTTCATGTGCAGTATAGAGGGTATATGTGAAACTGGTTTATCCCAGAGAATTGCTGCCTTTGGCCTGGTGTTAACAGTCGGGGTTTAGTAGAGATTACTATGTTGCATCTCTTTAAAATGTAGAACATGTTGTGGCTGTGTAATTGACTTGAGGAAAAACTATGTATCTACTTTCCTCCTTGGCTGCTTTGTAGGTGCAAAACTGTGTTTAGCAAAAAGTGAAGCTCATGAGAAGTGTTTCTAAAAAGCAGAGCTTCAAGACCGTTCATTCGGTGTTGGATGATTGTATTGATGCAGGGTAGTATTTTGTTATTTAGGAGCATCAGATGAAATAGTTCTTGGAAGCCTCAGCCTTTGAGGACCTCCCACCCCCCACTCCCTGCTTAGTGATAGGAATAAATTAGCTCATGAAGAAAAGAAATGCTCTTTATCTGCATTTTTTCACAAGTACATCCATTTTGTTTATAAAAAAAAAATGGTTCTTTATAATGAGATTCCACAGGCTGAGTCTGAGGAGTGGTGAAGTCCTCCATCACCTTTTCTATACAATCTCTGCACAATAGCACTTGTGTGTTGCCTGGTAACCATGGAGCAGTTTCCTTCCAACATCTAAGCCCCTCCAGGGTCATTGCAATTTCCCAGTGAATACAGCTCTCCCACCTGCTCATCATTTAGCATGTTAATTTGGGTATCAAGTCTGCTTCTGACTTATTGGTTTGTTTGTCATTTTCTGGAACTGAAATTCATATCCAACTGTTGGTTTGATTTGGGATTTCAGCAGCCTTTGCATCCTTTTGAGATGTTTAATCTCTTTCACAGTAGGGATTGTAATTCACATCAGAAGGTACTAGGAAGATCACAGAGTGGCTCAAATAGCACTTTTTCTGCTGCACACTTGTAGCTTGTGTCCTCCCAGAGTAGGATTTCCTGTGGTGAACAGGCTCTGTCTTTCTAATGCCCATCTTTGGCAACACATAGAGTTGTAGTAGAAATACTTGGGTTAGGTAAGGGTTGCTCTGTCTTGTGCTCAGTCTATGAAGTGCAGGAATAGGGATTGTTCTCTGCAACGGAACAGACAATATCCTGCTTTGGTTAACAGCAGTCATCATCAAGTGAACTGGCAGAGAAGTCCTCAGTTGGTAATTTCAGAATGTCTGCCTGCAGGAAATCCATCATCATCATCATTACTAGCTGGTGGCTGATTCTCTGTTTTTTGGTTGTTTTTTTTAAAAAATTTGGTGCAAGGAGTAGGAGTAATTTGATTTAAGCTTTAAATTTTGATCTTTGTGTTCCAGTTGGCCTTTTACCTCTAAAAAAAACCAAACAGTAGTTAAAGGTAGGGTTTCTTCTCATTTGTTCCATCATAATTTTTTTTAAACTTTTGGGTTTTTTTAATTTCTTCTTTTCTTTGTTTTTTCTTCATATTTTTGCACCTCTCATACTCCCCTTGGTGTCTTAAACTGGCACAAATAGCATGAAACATCTTCATTTGCTGCTATTGGGAATCATCTTATCTCAGAGAGCATTTTGAGATGAGACTCGGTGCTACTAACTGCTGCCCATGCTTTATTGTATGATGCATCTTTTGTTTGCTTTAAATCCTGGTTGTTTGGCTGCAGGTGAACGTGCTCCCCAAGTGCTTAGTCCACTAGTCCACAGCCCCACTGACACTCTGTAAATATCTGCTCTGTCTTCTGAGCTCCTGTCTTGGAGGAGCTTGGAGGACTCTCCTGAGCAGGTGTTGTTATTAGTGCTGTAACACAAAAAAAACCTCTTCAGTACTTTCCTTGCAGTGTTCAAGGTGGGAAATGATCAGAGAAGCAGTGAGATCTTTATGGTTTCTTAAGAAGGATTTGGCTGTCCTGTTTTCTTTAAGTACAATTATTTTTCCTGAAAGTGGACTCTTACTTGTTTCAGTTTTCCATTTGGAGAGCCAGGTGTGTTGTAATGCAGACAGACATTCCTTCTGTTATGCAAATATGCTATTTACTGTAAAATAACAACCCCCAAAACCAGCAATCTTCTGAAGGAAACTATTTTATCCAATGAAGTCCTCATGCTAATACTGGGCAAAAAATCCACTTTTAAGTACCAAGGTATGATAGATGAGGTACAAGAGGAGAGAGCATTGCTGTCCCTACCCTGTTCTGTCTGCTCTTCATGCTTCTGTGCAGGCCTCTGCCTCCAGACACAGGTGTCTTGTAGTCAGTAAGTGTTCCCTGCTGGTAGCCGTTCAGCAGCTGGTCCTTTGGCTTTTTTTAACCCAAGATGAATCAAACCTGGATGCCTTTTTCTGCAGGACTCTGTGTGATATGTTTGATATATTAGGTTGTTATTTAATCCAACTATATATCAAACATATTCCTACAGTGTCCTGCCCTGTCTCCGGGGGTTTTACCATAGTAGAAGGCAATATGAAGGAGTACAGTCACTCACAAGCAGGTTTAGAAGACTTCCTGTAGACTCCTAATCTAATCTGATATAAAATACATACACTGGAGGGCTCCTTTATCAGTAGAGCTGCTCTTGGAGAGACTTGTAAGTTGTGTAGGGTTCTTTGTGACAGTGAGCAGCAGCTGTGCCAAGAACTGACTTTGGCTGAAATGGTTATTGAGCTTTTTGTGGCTCAGTGTAGTGACTTACTCATATTGGTTTGCTCATTATAAAGTAGTAGATGAGAGGTGCTTGAAAATAGTTCCTTTTGTAGTTTTTGCTACTGTTTTGCCATGAGATTTGGGGGCTCATTTGTTTTTCTATTAACCCTGACTTTTTTTATGCTACCCCTAATAGTGGAGATGCTGTAGAAAACTGGTTAAAATACCCTACAGAAACATATTTTTTGGTTTTTTTTTTTCAATGGCATAACCAACGTTTTTAGGATATTCCATTCTAAAGATTTTTGTAGTGTGCCTAATGCTTGTCTGTTCTCATGACTTCATTTTCCAGTCCATTTATAGCTGTACATGGTTAATAACAGCATATTAGCTCAGGCTTGAGGAAAACGAGATGCTGTTCTTCACGGAGGGTGCTTGAGGAAGGAGAAGCCAATCCCTTGTGTCGTAGATCTGGTTTTCTAAAGAAACCTGCTCAAAAATCTCACCCTGTGATATTTTCTGCCCTGTATCACATCATTGCTCTCAACTTTATTCATGGAGGCTGTGAACTGACACGTTGTGAGGGTACTGTTTGAGTGTGAGCTAAAGAGAGTGCAGGAGATGCTCTGTTAACAATGGGAATAGTGGAATAATTACTTCTCTTGTAGGGCATTTTGCTTGCTCAGGCTTGTGCTGCTTCCTGTCCTTATTGCTAAGGAAGGCTCTTGGAGAGCACTGGCAGGAAACACACCCAGCGTGCTGGCTGAGCCTTGTGCCTCCCCCGCTGAGTATCAGATGTGTGTCACACCTGAGAATGGTGAAGGGAAAACCACAGAGAAGGATTAGAAAAGAAGGATTTGGTAGAAAAGATGAAAAGCCAACAGGTGTTCGACAGTTTTAGTGCTGTGTAAGGCTGCTACAGAAATAAATTCTTCATAGAAGGGATCAACTGTCAAGAAAAATTTTTTTCCCATAAGTAAAAGAAGTTGTGAGATGTCAGAGGATGCACGACTTGGAAGCTTGAGAAATTTGAGGTATGGCTTGTTCTCCCAAGCCCTAGATTTCAACATAATTGGAAAGAAATTGATTTGGTAAACTGGGGAGAAGAAACATCTCTTGGCAAATGAGATACTAAGGTTTAGCTGTCTGTTTTCCTGCTGAGCTTCACCTGCTGCTCCAAGGTGGAAGTTACTCCAGCCATTGTACAATGGCACTCTTGATAAATGAGAGCTTTGGTTTTTTGGCATTCTCTTTGAAAAGCAGTAATTTGTGCTTGGGATTTGTATGCAATATCTAGTCCCTTCACTACCCTGAACTGAGTTTAAACAACTGCTTTTGTTCAGCATCTTTCTGTTGGCTGTTTTTTCACAAATTGAGTTCCCTCTGGGCACATACACAGCTGTCCAATAGATCAGACTATGGCCATGAGCATTTTATTAAATGTCAACCAAGATTGACACCTCCTTTGTAATAAATAAGCAGATATTGAAGTTCTCACTCATTTAAGTTTGAATTCCTGACAGTGCTGACATGGAAAGAGTAATGCACATAATATATTTTATGTTGGAAATGAGAATTTAAAAACTTGATATCCAGAAGTCTTGGACAAAAGCAGGAGTGCAATAACAGTCTGCTGAATTTACTCTCAGTCAGTGGTATTTTTGTTGATATTTCAGTTTCAGTCTTTAGTGAAATCCAAGTCAATAATGCATCTGCCTTGATAAGGACAATAATTTTGATAGAGACAGCTGGATTCCATTTAATCACTCTGACAATGTCGTGATTGAATAAGAGTTTCATAAATGAGACTCGAGGCCTGTAGAGGGCCCATGTGATTGTACTTCGGTATAATCACGGTCATGATGTGCATTGCAAGCACTGCCAAAATTTTATGTGGAACATGACTCGCTCACTTTCCAAAGCCATTTATTTTATTACCAAGACATATACTTTAGTTGATGGGAATAGCCCAATAGCAAGGCAAGGCAAATATTTTTCCCTGGATTAGGCCACTTTTCCTAAAAGAAGGAAGAAAAGGAAAAGCTTTCAAGTGCCAGACATCTTCATCTACACATCAGTTTTGATTTTTCAAATGATTCAGTTTTTCTGGTGTCTGTGGATGTTATTGTTTCATCTCCTGGGTTTTTAGTTATGTGACAGTCATGTGAAGTGCTGTAGGACTGAGTGCTGCATGATGGGTCATCTCATCATTACGTACCATTTTCCTTTTTTATTTTATAATTTACTATTTTGTCAAACTGCAGTAACAGCAGAACTAAACCTCACTTAAATTTAGATGGTAGACTTGTACCATAAGGTGCTCAATTTTTTTTTAACTTACGGCCCACTTGGCTGGCGTCTCTAAAGTTAAAAACACAAGCATGTTTTGGTTGCCTTAATTAGAATAAATGTGCATTTAGAAAGCCTTACCTCTCACAAAGTAGGATGTGCTGATACTGTAGCCACTAGTCCTTCTTGTCCTACAGCCTTGCATTCCAATAGGCTTGTGATTAGATCACACACAAAAGAGATTCTGTTGGATTATTTTCTATAGAAGACTATCAGAGTACGTGGCCCAGGCCCGGTTCTGTTTAAGATAACAGTAACTGTTCATCTCTATCTATTTTGTTAACTGTTCAAAAGCTAGTGAGCATCTTTAAATGAACAAATGTTTTCAATATTTGTTTAAATTATTTAGAAGTCGGGGAAGTTTTTTCAGAACAATCAATTTGCATTTTAGATAGTGAGAAACCTCTTTTGGAGGTTTTGCACATGCTTGTTGAAAGACATATGTCTGCAGTGTTCCAGACAGACCTTTGGAATTTCCTATGTCCAAGTTCACTGAACTGGATTGCTGCCCCAAGCTGCTTTCTGTGCAGTGACAGCTCTTACCAAAAGCTGTTCAATCTGTGCTCTCACTTGGTATCTGTTTTACATTCCTTAGTACAGGTGACTGAGACAACACACATTTATTATCCTTGTTCTTTCTCAGTGCCCTAAGTCTTGAAGTATGTAGAAAATGCTTTCCCTAGTTCAACAATCTTGGAAGCCACTCTTATGGCACTACAGAGATAATCCTGATAGGAAACACAAGAATTGATTTCCAGATCTGTGCTTTGCTGAATGTAGTTTAGAGTAGCTCTAGTGGAGGTAATGCATTAGAAAGGTGATGGCTTTGTTTAAGTATCTTGTGTGGCATTGTGTCTCAGTGTGAACAAGGGTAAACTGATACTTTCTGTATGTTGACTCCCAGCTTTAGTCCACACAAATCTCCTTTGCCGAAAATGATGTTATAGGTCTTACTGACTTCACTCACGTGTTCCAGAATCTTCTTGTCTTTTGTGTACGTCCTCAGTCTTGAAATTATAATTGCTTTCAGGTGAATGTGTAACATTGTTTTTTCTTGGTTATAGCAAGCAGATGAGACTCTGGATTTTGAAGAACAGATCCTGGAAGCAGCTAAATCCATTGCAGCTGCTACCAGTGCCCTTGTGAAGTCAGCTTCAGCAGCCCAAAGGGAACTGGTGGCTCAGGGAAAGGTGGGTAAACAGGACATGTGGCAACAGTAGTGGGGGAAAGCATCGAAACTGAATCTCGTCTCCTAACAGTTCTAGTAAAAACAGTAGGAAAGAAGCCTGGAATTGACTAATGAAAATGTAAATTGTTCACTGCTCTTTACAATACATGGCCCAGACCTGGTTCTGTTGTAAAGAATCCCACAGTTATGTTTATTTAAACCTCACAAGTGTAATCAAGGGCTTGGCTCTTTGTATGATTCAGTTGTGAGGAGTTTTACTTTTGGGGATTTTCACTTCATGAAGATCTGTGGTTCAAACTGGTGATGCATATATTCACTCAACAGTTCAGGATCCAAACCCAAATTGTACAATACTGCTCTGGAGCAGAACAGCTCTAAGGCCTCAGTAATTGTGCCCTCAGTGTCCCGTGATTCAATGGGGACACAGGCCTGCATGTAAACTCAGTCCATTTCAGTGGCTGTGCTTGTAGTTATTGTGGGAACCCACAGAACGTGTTTACAACACCCAGCATCCTTGGTGTGATCAGAATTGAGATTTTGTAAATTGTTTCATATCCAGCACTGTTTTTCGCAGTTAGTCAATAACCTCTAGACATCAACCAGGTATGTTGCCTGTGAGAACAATTTATTCTAGGAGCATTGTTGTTGAATAATTATGTTGTCCCTTTTCATATGATTCTTAACTCGGAGCAGGCTGTGTCATGGATGCCACTGTCAGGCTATGCTTCAGCCTGGATTCTGGGAATTTTGTGCTTTTGGTTCTAACAGGACCAATGAGCGCTTCATCTGTGGTTAACCTAAAAATATCTGTTCAGGGGAGGATGAGGCAAGGAAACCTTGAAACCTTGCCTCAGGGCAAGGGACCTAGTGTGGTTTTTTGTGTAACTGATTTTTTTTTTTTTTAGTTACATAGAAGTGCCACCATAGCTATGAGAGAATGTATCTTCTGTTTATGTTGATGCTGCACTTAATGATTTGATTTCATTCCCTGGAATTCTCATTATGCATGAGTGCCTGTTTCCATTTCTTTTAAAACACAAGTTTCTGGAGCATGTTTACGTTTCACATCTTTCGGCTTCTTTCCCAAAACCACTCAGACCCAGGCAGCTGGGGGTGTGGGTCTGGCAACCGACTACAGAGTTTTGTTTCATTGCTTTCATTTAATAGGGGAAAAAACTGTTTCCAAATTGTTGCTGGTACTGCTGATGCCATGAACGCTTCAGTGGAAAAGCCAAGCAGAGAAGTGGGCTGCTCTCCTCAAGTGTCATTATTAGGCATGAAGGCACTTGGTGGCTTCCATGTGAAGCTTCCTGATCTGTGCCTTCCCACAGTGCTCAAATCAGAGGAGATAAAAGAATAATGTAAAGTCAAATGTATTTTGGAGAGAGAAGTAAGTTGTGTTAAAGCCTGGGACTTAAGGAACTGCTGCTTCAGCTGTGGCTTCAACCACCCGTAGTCTGCTAATTACTGGTTATTGTGGTAATCACTTCTCTGTGTTCCAAGAATGGGTCAGCTGAAGCAGTACAGTCAGTTGGGGACACTTCCTGAGCAGGCAGATGTGTGCTAGAAGTTACTGTGACAACTGATTTCCAGTTGAATTTTCTGCTCTTGAATGTGCTGGGCACAGTCACAGGTACAGGTGTTTCCTTTTTTCATAGGCTGTTGCTTCTCTAATTCTGAGACAAAGGCAATTGTATTTTCTGTTCTCTTGTAAGCCATCTCTGAACTGTTTTTTCAGGTTGGAGCGATCCCTGCAAATGCAGCTGATGATGGACAGTGGTCTCAGGGACTTATTTCTGCTGTGAGTAACTACTTCTCTTGAGAAAACTGCCACCTTCTCTGAAGAAATAACATCCTCTGAGAATACCCAGTGACTTTTTTTTACTGCCTTCTAGGCCCGAATGGTGGCAGCTGCAACCAGCAATCTCTGTGAAGCAGCAAATGCCTCAGTTCAAGGCCATGCCAGTGAGGAGAAACTCATCTCATCTGCCAAACAAGTTGCAGCTTCCACAGCACAGTTACTTGTGGCTTGCAAAGTGAAGGCTGACCATGACTCCGAAGCCATGAGGAGGCTACAGGTACTTGTGTTGTTAATTACTGACCACCCATGGTAGTGCTGTGTGAACCCTGTTTCAGCACTCCAGGATTATGCAAGTGTTCATCCAAGTATTTCTCTAAGTGCTAGGCTGGATTGTGGTCAGTCTTCCTTTGTTTCTAGGAGTCAAGAGACAGCAGTTGTAGGTAGAGCATTTCTAAAATGGAGAATCACTGTTAGACAAAAATAAGGAGAGAATCTAATGCAACATCTCAACTGAAATCTGAGTGAGCTTCTTTATGTGAGACCGGTTCCCTTTCACGTTACACATCCATTTCATCTTGAGCTTCTCTGAACTGCTGCTGAACTAACACTGTGTTCTGATGGGTAAAATCTAACGTCTCTACAAGTCCTGTTTGAGGATGGTCATTTTTAAAATGACTGCAGCCTTCTCTGATACTCTGCTCTGCAGGCTCAGCCTGGAACATAAGCTGCTTTTTTATGCCACCTTTGGTGAACAGTGAAAATTGCCCTTTTTCTTGTGCTTGCACAGCTGTTACTAACAGACACTCAGTGCAACAGTTCACATATGGCTAGGCAGAATCAGATTCAACAGAAATACATATGACTAAGTATCTGTCTGAGCATGAGGAACTGATGTCATCTTTTTTTTTTTTCCAAGAAGTAAAATGGTTTAAATATTTAGGAGGAAAAAATAAATAGATGAATGTGTGAAAAATCAGTGTTTCATCAGAAAACAGCAGCATGTCATAGGGCAGTTAGAGGGCTGAGATGGTTTTTGTGCTTTTCAGTGGACACATGCAGATTGGCATTGCCAGAGGGATGTGGGGAAGTGTCAGGAGCTGGAAGGTGGTTCTGTCCATAGTGCAATTTGCTCTGGTATATCTGTGTGCCAAGATGGGTCCAAAGGAATTATAAATGCAGAACAAACAATAGAAAGAGGAAAAAAAAATCAACTGCTAGAGACTTTTCTCAGCTCTGACAGGAAATTCAGGGTTCTCAGTCATTGTGGGCAAATATTATTAAATAGACATCAAATGTGAGAAATTGGAAGGGAATGTGAAAAGGAAACAAGCCCAAGCACGGACTGAAATGGAGCTTTGCCATTTCAACAAGCTTCATTTTAGTCTCAAAATGAATAATGAAAGGAAGAGTAGCTTGCGCTTGGAAATCATGTTCTTTATCATAGCAAAAACAGTGAGTTGATGTCTACTAAATATTTTTACTGGTGGACTTGCCAAAACTACTGAGACTTTTCAGCTGGCTTTGCCCCCAGCAGAAATGTTTTCACATAGCTTTAATCATTAGGTTGGGTTCAGGACTTTGTGTCTTGGTTTTTTTTCCTTCATACCCCAATTTGAACTGCATTTCCCATGAATGTAAATTTGGAATGCACTGTTACAGAATCTTCCAAAACTTAATGAAACAATTGGAAATGTTTCCATGCCTTCTGGATGAGGTCCATACTGAGCAGAGCAAATTTCAAATAATTGATCCTTGGGTCATTTCAGTGAGAAAGAGTTGAAAGTGAGATGCAGCTGGAAATACGGAAATAGGACTGGGGAAATATTAATAATATTATATATATAATTTCCAATTTTATTCTATTTTTGTGTTGATAATATATCTGTTATATTTATATTTTATATAATATTACTGTCATAATGGGAAATATGGAATTATGACTGGGGAAGGATAGGGGGACAGGTTCAGAGCTGGTCCTTCCTAGGAAGGATGGAAGGTTGGAGGCTGTGGTTTCCCTTCCTAGTGCCAGTGTGTCTCTGGCATGTGGGTGCAGGCTGTTTGGGCCTGCTGGCAGTATCCAGTTCAGACAACAAAAGATGTATTACAAATGTTTGGCTGGGTTTTTTTAGAAATCTGAGCGTTTTTAGGAAATTTGAGTTTGTGTGAGATAACCATGGCTGTGTAAATTGCTGACTTGCCTTGATTGAAGTCCGTTAATTAAAAAACTGAATTGTTTCATATTACACATTAGCTTCTACTTTCTGTTCTTTTTTCTCAAAACAAGTCTGATCAGCATAACATAACTTGAAATTAAGCAGTGGATGAAATTTGTGAACAAGCAAATGTAGGAAATTAGTAGGAAAACAAATTTCATTTGTGATTTCTCCAACTTTCAGCTTCTTAAGCAAAGGAATTCTGTACTCTCTCCACCATTGATTTTCAAAGAGCCATTTGCTTTTCACTGGGTGGGGGAAAAACCACAAATCCATCTTTCCTATAGAGTCAAGCAAAGGTGTTTGTTTCGACATTCAGGCAAATCCGTGTTAGTTATGTGTTTTCCTTATTACTAATTTTCTTCTCTCTCTCAAAGGCTGCAGGAAATGCTGTCAAGCGTGCATCAGACAATCTTGTCAGGGCAGCCCAAAAAGCAGCATTTGGAAAAGCAGAGGATGATGACGTCGTGGTCAAAACCAAGTTTGTGGGTGGCATCGCTCAGGTTGGTACAGTCACTCCAGAAATAAAGCAGGGGAAAACCATCTCAGAAATGAGCACTGTTAAAATGTCCAGCTGCTGCATTGCAGGTTGGAAAAATGTCTTTAGAAATCTGATCAATTACTTGATGCATCATTATCATGGAACCCCTGGCATAAGAGCACAGTGACATCTGCAGTTTTCCACTGAGCATTTGCTGTAGTAGCAGTTACCATTGTCCAACAGCTTTTAGTTTTGCTCTGATTAAATTAATGGATCTTTTCAGAATTTTTTAATGTACTTTAAAGGTTCCCACATCTTAATGAAACAATGGTTTTGCATATATTTAAGCGAAGAAATAGAGAGATGAAAGCCAATGATATTTTGTTACTGTGGCCATAATAATTATTGTGAAATAATAACAATATTTAAAAGTAGATTTCAAGGCTATGAGGTACCAACTTCTAGATTCCTTATAATGAATGAAGTACATCGTGTACTGTACTTGCTACTTAAAAGATACTGGACTTACTGGACTTACTCATCATTTCTGCATGTCTGTACTGCTGCCCTCTTTTTCTTTGGGTGTTCTGAGATGCAGGACAGTCCTGTGGATACCTGCAATCAGCAATGCTTTGTTTTACTGGCACTCAGACGTGATGTGTTAAGACATGGTGCATACTCTGCGTGTTCTGAACCCCCATCCTGCTGAATGTTGGGACTTGTAAAATTCATCAGGGTACAACTATGGTGGTAGATTCTTTTTCTCTGTTTTTAGTCCTTTTTAAGAAACAAGTGGGAATACAATACTTTTGGTGACCTAGTCCTGGTATCTGGAAAAATTTGAGCAATTCCTGATGAAGTCATTGAAATCTGGTGCTTCTCTAGAGAACGCTACAAGGGCCAGCTGTGACTGTGGTGTCATAGAGAAAGAAATACTGTTTTACAGACAGTTTTCCTTGCTGCTTCTGTTTTGTAGATTATTGCAGCCCAAGAAGAAATGCTGAAGAAGGAGAGGGAGCTGGAAGAGGCAAGGAAAAAACTGGCTCAGATCCGCCAACAGCAATACAAATTTCTACCCACAGAGCTGAGAGAAGATGAGGGTTAACCATTAACCTGCTGAGATTTTTCTTCCTTTTTATTCTTTTGGTTTTTTGGTTTGGTTCTTTCCTTTTTTTTTTTTTTTTTTTTTAAAGAAATATAAGCTAAAGGGGGACAGCACATTGAGAACTGCTCTGACAGCATACTGGTATGCCAAGCACTTAGCTAAATAAACTGCCTGTCATAGCTTTGGATGAGCAGAGGGCAATAAACACTTGTTCTTTCCCATCTGCTCAGATGAGGTGCATGATGGTCAAATAATGGTACAGTGTTAGGTTCATCATTCCTGTTCCTCCCTTGATTTATATCTCAGGAGAGAATGTTTCATTATTTACTAAAGATACTAAGTCAGTATTATTGTCACTTTCCTGATGCTTG
Source organism: Regulus satrapa (assembly GCA_013396955.1). NCBI lineage: Eukaryota > Metazoa > Chordata > Aves > Passeriformes > Regulidae > Regulus > Regulus satrapa. Next base: position 375,979 of record VWZN01017393.1, on the reverse strand, counting down.
AGGTATTTATCGTTCCTTGACTTGCTCTAAAACATTGATAATAATAAGTACGAAAAGAGTCAAGAAATCTTTGATTTGATAAATATCACATGAGCTGGTGGTTCTCCCCCAAGTACCCTTGTAAAAAGAAGACCACGATGGAGAAGCACGAGTGGAGAAACACGCACGAGTGTGGGTTTGAAGAAGAAGCCTGTCCTCTTTCAGTGTTACATAGCTGGTTCACCCCAAAACTGGAGGAATTGTCTCTGCAGCTGTTTGCACTACTAGTATTATTCCTTACCTGATACCAACAAGCTTCTGCTTGTGCAGTATTTAGGTTTACAAAATGTGGCAAAATAGCCATTCTTTAAAGAGCTCAAAAAACAAAGAAATGGAAACCTTGTCACTGCCTCAATAATAGCAGGTTCATGAAAGAAAATGCTGTTTCAATTATATACCTCTAATGTGTGACTACTTTTACAGTATTATACACACATACACATGCTCTAACATTGGACTGAATAGTTTGCATTTCGTTTTTTAATTGAAATGATCTGGTTCGTACTGTGGTATTTCTGTTAGAATGTATCTCAGTTTTAAAAGGGAAATGCCCAGTACAACAAAAGACTATCACGACTCTTGTTATTATTTTAATAATTACATTTATAATTATTATGTTTTAAAACCTGTGGGAATTGTAGGAGAAAAGATTAAGTGATTTACAAGTAGATTTACGCTTTTTCCTGTAATATATTTTTTAAAAATTTGGACTCTAGAGAGTTTGTTTTCATAGTTGCTATTGATGGAGAAGTATTCACCAAGGGATTGCAGAGAAGGAATAGCAGCAGTCTATCAGCAATCTTTGTCTTCAGCTGCAGAAAGGTACGGTATGCTCTCAGTATCTCCCTTTTGACCTAAACAGTAGCAGTTTGGGTAGAGGAACATATTTTACCATGTCAACGAGAGAACACAAATCACAGCAGCTTGAAGTAGCGAAAGCCTGATTATTTGACTAACTACAGAAACACCATCTCTCCTGACAGTAGTTTCCAACATGCCTCCAACTCCACTCAAGCCCTCCTAAACAATAATGGCAAGTCTGTTTAGGTCAGAGGATGTTGTCCCTCCAGTCCTTCTGAAGGCTGTGCTGTCCCTAGATGCCACCAGGTACGTTCAGCTGAGCCTCTTGTGTTCTGTGCATACCCACCTAGGTGTCCTTGCTGCAGAAAATGCTTGTCTCATAGACTCCCCAGTAACCCCCTAGTGGTAGGTTCATCAGTTTAGATAGTGCTAACTCCTCATTTAAGTTACCTGCATGAGACAGAATGATCAGGAATTTTGTCACGCTAGTACTAACTATATAGCAAAAAATTGCTGGAGAATTAATAAATATTGAAGTGTAAAAAGGTTTTTTATTGTGTCTCTCTCTGATACTGATGTATTTGAGACTCAGTAGAGTTGCTGGACAATCCACAGTCATGAGAGGAAAAAACCTGGTATATCCCAAATGGAGTCGCTGGCCTTGACAGAGGTGCTCTGATGTGTAGGCTTGTGTGCAGATGCACACCCTGTACTATCAGAGATGTGCAATTCCAAGTTCTTTGATTTGCCACTTCAACACAATCAGTTTGGTTTTTTTGTTCAATCACTGTGGACAGTGTCACAGTCTAGAATCCTACAGCAAGAAAAAGGCTTCCTCTAAGTCTTTGGGCAGAAGGCTAAACTGGCATTTCTTGCTAAGACCTAAATAAAGACTGCTCTAGTGATGGAGATTTTCTGCTGCTGTTGGTAGGTTCAACTCCTTTGCAGCTTATGCCTTTCTCTTGTCTTACCTGGATAGCCTCACTTTCTGATCTTTCTCAGAAAGATCTGCAAGACAGACTTGTTACTGCTTCTCTTTCAACCTACCTTTAACTGTTATTTGATCTCATTAAAGCATGAAGAAAGATGATGCTGTCTTTAACACCATGCCACTATTTTATTGTAGGTATAATACTGATGTAATGTACTTTGGTCAGGATGGTATTTGCCAGTTTGATATAAGCCAAAAAAACCTTGTCAAATGCAACTATGTATGGAAATTATATAGCTAGAAAACTTTATCAGTATGTAAAAGGTAAGAGCATGTTCTAATTGTGCTCCAGAGAAAAGTGTTTGGGGCGTCCATTTTAGCACAGCTATTTTGAGACTTCTCTGTTTCTGATTTAGTGCCCCCTCTTACATGACAAAGTATTTTTTCCTGAGCTGTGTGCTCCATGCAGGAACCACAGTCAGGTGAATAGCTGAGCTGGACAACTGAAGTATTTTTTTACGCAGAATTTTGGGTCTTCATTTGTGAGCCATTAAGAGAATATAAGGTCATCCCAAGTCTTTCAATTTTATTCTTGCTGGTATAATTTGCAGTATTGCTGAAGTTCACATGTGAACATCTGTGGAGTTTGGAGCTAGTCCATCCATTTCTTTGGCATGGGAACTTGCAGCAGGAAGTGACAAGTTGGAGTAAGGGGTAGATGCTAATTAATAAGAAGGACAGATGTTTACTTTGTTCTGTTAACTTGTGAAATGATGAATGAGCTCTGTTGTATCTCACCCTTCTTCATGTGAAATTCACTCTGAGAATTGTATGCAAATTAAAAACAAAATGCCTCAAAGTTCTTTGTGTACAAATAGTCTAATGTCATTTCCCCAGCTATTCAAAAAACTGAGTATTGTCATTTGTCTGAACTCTTATACGTCAGAAGCATCAAAAGTTAGAAAACTTTTCAAACAAAAATGTAATTCCAGACTTTTATTCATATGTCCCTTTCCCTTTGATTTTTTGCATGTTCATTAGTTAATTGCTAATGAAGGGAGGAGTAGGTACATCTAGAAACCTCCTCAACCTAAATATGTTCAGATCATGAGTGCGTTTTTCTTTTACAACAGTCCTTATCAAACTGATAAGATTTCCAGGAGTATGGCATTTATCATCCCTACACATTTTGTAACCCTTAGGTCTGGGGTTTTTTCTCCTGCGGGAGTGGGCTTGGTTTAGGGGCAGGTAGCTTCTTACACTGTAGGAGTTTTCACCTTATGTAATTGCAACATGGTTAACAAAGAGAGTTATCTGCCCATAACTGTCCTGGTTTCTGAAACCTGCTTTTCCATATTCATGTTATTTACATTAAACCCGTGGTGGTTGGTCATGTTAGTGGAACAACACGTTTCTGTGGCACAGTTTATGCTGCCAAATGCAAAAACTGTTTAGTGATGTGAGTCACAGCTCTGTTACAAATGGCCCTCATTTACCAAGCTATAGATATGTGCTGTTTTGTCACTTGTAAAAAAATACTTTTAAAAATACAAAAGCACTATAAACCCCTGTTTTTTCTCAAATTAGTGCAGTTTATTGCAGTGGAAAAGCCTTCTGTTCAAGATAGTTTTGATATTTTACACTGGAGTTTCTAGGGGTTTGAGCTCTCACTTTAATGTCTTCCCTTCCTTTTTAAGTTTTAACACCAAGACAGCCACAATGAACTTTGTAGTCATGCTGCCACACCATTATGTATAGTATTTGTTTGGCCATAAAAATAAACAATATATTTTAGCTTGGTGTTCACCAACAATAAGCCTCTTGAGAGAATTTATGGTTTTATTTTTGGCCAGCAGGTATTTGTGACTTGTGTTACACTGGTGGTCATGCAAAGGATTATTTTGCTCCTTAAGCAAAATAAGGCTGAAGTTGCCTCTAAGAGGTTCAAATTTCCAGGTGTGCTTACTTTATATGTCAGTATCTCTCTATCAGGTCTACTTTTTGACCATTCAATACCCTTAAAGTACATGTTAAGCACACAAATATATAGAAAAATCAAACACCAGTTATTCAAGGGGGTTGGGTACCTGGCTTTGTTCAGGTTTTTGGGGGGAAGGCAGGTTTTGATTTTATATTTTTATGATTTACATTTAATTCAACATCTTTTCCAAGTCAAATATAACTCTGTGTGTGTAGGTACTGCAGTTTTCCATACAAAATCTGCCAGAAATCTTGTCACTGCTCAGCTGCATTACAAGAACTTTAATGTTGTTACCAGAAGAGCTTGCTTCTGGCATAATTACGTGGCATTCATGTAATTAACCAGCCATGTAATTGACACTTACGTGCAAGTGGGATCTTTTGGGCATTTGGTGTGCTCATGGAGTGGCTCACCAGACATGTATACTATGGCTCTGATGATGTGATCATTTTTCCCACTTATTCTTCATGGCAGAAACAGGACTGAAAAAGCTCCTTTTTTTAGTGATGGTTTGCTGTATCAGGGGACTTTAGAGGCCTTAGGCATGTTTTAGGTTCAAATATTTAAAAAAATCTGTGAAATAGGTACTTTAGACTACTAGAAAAAAGAAATTTAGCAACTTTGCTGCCTGTTTGTATCTTCTGTGTAGCATGATTTTAAGTTGTGTTCAGAACATTCCAGGTACTGCTTGAAAGCCTCTAGGAAAATTCATCCTTTTTACTTGCACAGTATTGCCTAAAGACTTGAAAACTTATCCACAATGTTTGACATGCTTGGATCCCTTTAGACCTTACCTTTCTTTACAAGTTCCTTTATCTTTGCCTTTCTCTTGTGCAGGTTGGATCCTTTCCTCCTGGAACATCTTTTATCAATATGTACACTTCAGTTTTCCACCTGGGCAAGTCAGTGGTGTTTAGTGTGGCAGGAAATAGACTACTGTGTGGGGTTTACCCACATACTGTCGAATTTATCTTACAAACATGATTTTACTTCCATTCTGGTTATTTTCTTGAAGTATGTTTATTTATTTTTAAAGTTAATAATAAGGGTTGCTGACTTTGTACCATTCTGAAATGTCTACTTTGAGGGTTTATCCAGGTGAAGGAGGTTTCTTTTGGCACGGTTTTATGTAACAGGTTTTGATGTCAACTTAAACTCTCTTTATTAAAAAATCACAGGGAGCATTAAGTTTAGAAGGCCAGAACTTGTGACGATGAAAATTCACCCATGGTACTGAATGAAATGTGAATTAAACAGTCAGAGGCATTTTCAAGTTGAGAAAAAGAGGCTGCAGTAGGACAGTAAGAAAATGTCACTGGCTATTTTCTAAATACAGTTCTTGCTCTTGAAGTGTTTGATTTAATAAAACAAATTGGAATCTTCACTGCCACACAGATCAATATTCAGCACTGCCTAGGCTGTTAGTATTACCCTTTTGTTACAGAATAGTTGCCTGCACTATTCAGAATCAGGTCTTTGTGACTGTATTTTCTAAGTGGCAACTGGCCAAGTAGAAAGGTTAATAAAGAGGCTTCTTCCAGCATTATAGTTGATGATCTTTGTATTCAAATTGCATTGCATATTCCAAGCTGTTGATGAAATATTTAACTGAATGTGTTGACCTGGTTAAGTCTTGAGAAGAATGATCAGATTCTGGGGCAGTGGGCATGTTATAAATACGTGTCTGCCCTGTACTGTACATTCTGCAGTTTGCCCATAAGGGCATTATGTGTGTTAAGGATGTACTGCCAGGTAGGAGTTTATGAGCCTTGACTCCAAATCAGAAAAGGTATTTATGTCCCAGTTCACCAAATGCTGTAGCATATATTTATATTATTTTAAAAAAAAATCTTTCCTCTTCTGTCTGCAATGTAGTTGTCTCAATTTGGGATCAAGCTCATGCCTAAGAGATTTCCAGATGACCTCAGAGGGACAATGCTTGGCCCATGGGCTTTACTGCAGTGCTACTGGAACCACCTCCTTCATCACACCCATTCCAAGGGCACCATGGAGATTTCAAGCATTAATAAAAACAGTCTACTCTTAGAAACCATCACTTATTTGGCCTTTATAGAGCACTACAAATTAGTCACTCCTATTTTACCGATGGCAAAATTATCTTGCAGGAAGGGAGATAATTTGTTCAAATCCATAAATCTACATAGAACTAGACAGACCAGTAGTAGCCATGTTCAAGAAAGGGTTAATCCTTATATTCCCATCTAGTTCATATATACATCATTTTTTTTGCATTAATGTTTCTGCACTCTGTCAGTTCCAGAGAAATCAAATGCATTCTTTATTGGTAACTTTATAGCAGAGGGACTTAAACAGTGATTGTGATTAGAGCCAAGAACAACCATCTTTCACTGCCAAGGTTTTAGACAAACATCCTGTCTTCCAGAGTTCAATTTAATCTGCAAGAATCTTTGCTCAGTTCCTTGGCTTTGCCTTGTGTTGTAACCACTTCTGATAAGGCACCAGCCTCGGTTCCCTTGCATTTAGGACTTATTGCACTCTTTTTCTCAGACTTTTTCCACAAGAGAAGTGACAGCTTTAATAATTTGGGGAAAAAAAGCTCTGCAGCTTATTTAAATGAGCCTCCTGCTTTCCCAAAGCTTCCTGGAATATAGAGTAAAAATCCTGAGGCACTGAAGCCTTTAGTGTGACATTTTTAGCCACAGAACCTGTTTTAAAGTTTACTCAGAGATGCCTTTAGTCAGCTGCAGTGATTCTGGTCTGTCTGCAATTAGTTACTCTTTGCCTTCAGCTATATAAGCATGAGTGTTTTCTTTCTTCTAAATATTCTTCTTTTGTTTGCATTTTTTAATGGTAAATGAGTTGAAATGACACTGTATTTCTAAAAGGCTAGCACTGCTTGTTGAGATCCAGTCTGATGATTATGTTTGGAGCTATATTTTATTTTAAGACTGGACTTTTGCTTTATGGCATCAGTAGTGATTTTAGCTAAATGTTTGTGTATGAGTAACTTTAAGAATGTTTCTTTTTGCCTTAGAAAAATGAAAGTGACAACTTTAATGACATGTTGCTGATCTCATATATATTGCTGATCTTTTCTGATCTGGGACTTTGTCTTACCAAGATTTCACATGTGAAAACTGGAGGGAAAAAAATAAGAGTTCAGAAAGATGACCTCAGAAAAAGAGCTTCATCGGTCATTCCATTGTGTTTGGCTTGCATTCCAGTTGCCCTACTCTGTCATTTAGTGGTGATAATAAGGCTATTTAGGGTAATTCTCAGACTAAACCACTGTTGTGACTTGCCTATGATGCTTCCAGATGCTGTAGCTCAGCAATTTAAGCCACAGAGAAAATTTTCTGGTTAGTTTCTTGACTGTTCAGGACTCATCTCAGCTCTCTTGCAAATCAAGGAGTGGCTCCTTACTACAGGACCAGATCCCTCATATTTTGGTTTGTCCAAGGTCTTATTTGAAAATAGGTTAGATGCAAAAATTTGTCTTCAAAGGATGTCCTCCTACTCTCCTCGAACAGGAAAAACTGAATATGCTCAGTGTTTCGTAGANAGTTCCTTGGCTTTGCCTTGTGTTGTAACCACTTCTGATAAGGCACCAGCCTCGGTTCCCTTGCATTTAGGACTTATTGCACTCTTTTTCTCAGACTTTTTCCACAAGAGAAGTGACAGCTTTAATAATTTGGGGAAAAAAAGCTCTGCAGCTTATTTAAATGAGCCTCCTGCTTTCCCAAAGCTTCCTGGAATATAGAGTAAAAATCCTGAGGCACTGAAGCCTTTAGTGTGACATTTTTAGCCACAGAACCTGTTTTAAAGTTTACTCAGAGGTGCCTTTAGTCAGCTGCAGTGATTCTGGTCTGTCTGCAATTAGTTACTCTTTGCCTTCAGCTATATACGCATGAGTGTTTTCTTTCTTCTAAATATTCTTCTTTTGTTTGCATTTTTTAATGGTAAATGAGTTGAAATGACACTGTATTTCTAAAAGGCTAGCACTGCTTGTTGAGATCCAGTCTGATGATTATGTTTGGAGCTATATTTTATTTTAAGACTGGACTTTTGCTTTATGGCATCAGTAGTGATTTTAGCTAAATGTTTGTGTATGAGTAACTTTAAGAATGTTTCTTTTTGCCTTAGAAAAATGAAAGTGACAACTTTAATGACATGTTGCTGATCTCATATATATTGCTGATCTTTTCTGATCTGGGACTTTGTCTTACCAAGATTTCACATGTGAAAACTGGAGGGAAAAAAATAAGAGTTCAGAAAGATGACCTCAGAAAAAGAGCTTCATCGGTCATTCCATTGTGTTTGGCTTGCATTCCAGTTGCCCTACTCTGTCATTTAGTGGTGATAATAAGGCTATTTAGGGTAATTCTCAGACTAAACCACTGTTGTGACTTGCCTATGATGCTTCCAGATGCTGTAGCTCAGCAATTTAAGCCACAGAGAAAATTTTCTGGTTGGTTTCTTGACTGTTCAGGACTCATCTCAGCTCTCTTGCAAATCAAGGAGTGGCTCCTTACTACAGGACCAGATCCCTCATATTTTGGTTTGTCCAAGGTCTTATTTGAAAATAGGTTAGATGCAAAAATTTGTCTTCAAAGGATGTCCTCCTACTCTCCTCGAACAGGAAAAACTGAATATGCTCAGTGTTTCGTAGACTAAATGTTCTGTAAAATAAAACGGGCAGCCGTTGTCCCCATCTCCGAAGAGGTCAGAGCCTGTTCTCCTCTTCCCATCTTAAGGATAAGACCCATTAAAAAACAATCTCTATTTCCCATTACTCATTTTTCAGAAGTATCTGCTTACAACAGAGTTTAAACTGCTTGATCCCTGTGTAGATTGATGAGCAGATTCATGATGTTGATGAAGACAGCAGGTACTCCCTTTGTTTTGTTTCCTACCCTGCCAGACGTGCTGTGTGGTTCCTGGTTTGCTCCGAGTGCAGGGAGAGCTGCTGGATACAGACTGGAAAGTTGCCTGTGTTTTCCTGCTGGAAACCCACAGGTTAGGGAGTGGCTTTGTGATTTGCAGAGTGGTGGGTCACATTACGCCAGTGGAACTGGGAAGCCAGCACAGCTTTGGATATGTGTCAGTGTGTCCTAGAAATGGGGCTGGCCAAACGCTGCAGCACAGGCAAGTCTAAATCCTGTGCTGGAGACCAAAATCAGTCCCTGTGACCAAGGGCAGGGAGTCAAAATGTGAGGTAACAGCTTTCCATCCTTTAATAGACATAATGAAAGACATTGCTGCATCTTTACTGTATTGCAAAAGGGAAACACTATAAGGATTGGTGGAACTTTATTTGGATTTTCCTAGCAGGTAAATGCTGTGTTACTTCAATAGAATGGTTTAGCAAAACTCCAAAAGTACATAAATTGAGACGGCAAACAGACCATTTGAGGCTTGTTTCAGATATTTGCTTCCAGACAATGATTTATACCATCTCTGGTTGCTCCCTGCCAGTAAAAATGGCAGTGTTGAAAAGCTAAGTCAAACTTGCAGTGACACTACTTATGATGAATTACAGAATTATGTTTAAAATCAGGTGAACTCAAATGTTGTTTTAGTCCCTTTTGATCCTGCAGAAAAGTAAATAGTGGCTTTTGAGACATCTGTGCATTTCTGAGAGTCCAAGCCACCTTAGAATTCAAACAAATATATGCAATAACTGGGGCATGTTAAAAGCCATGACTTCATTTCTTAGAACTTTACCAGCTGTATAGCTCAAAGACAAATAACTCATCCCTGGCTGTTCCCTGTAATAACACAGACATCCAGAAAATGCCTGGCATTTTTTTGTTCACTACTTGGGATCAAATTCATCTGATTTTGTTTCCCTCTGGACTAAGTACAGACTATTCTTTATGTTGCATCCCTAAGGAGAAGTTTTGCATCTCACTGCAGCTCTGTTTCTACGTGTTAATGTAGTCCCTGGAAAATTCTGTTGTTAATGATTGTCCAGTCTCACGTCCAGCCCCTTCCGTCAGCAGTGAGTTCCTGTTGCTTTGTTAGATTTTCAAAGAAAAACTCATCTCTTTGCTCAGAAATCTCTTGGCAGCTCTTCATCCTGACTGCTTCCCCGGAGCCCCAGGGAGCTCTGTCAGGAGCTGCTTCCTGCAGGACTCATTCTAGGTACTAGTTTTGAATGTTCTGACAACTTTTTTTTCCCCTACAGAAACTTCCATGGTCAGAAATCCTGAGCTGCAAAGCACAGCATTTCAAAGGGCAGAAATTCTGAAATCAAAAGGCAATGAGAGTCTGTTCTCAGGGCCATAGGGAAAAGTGCTTTGTTTAAGCATAAGAATCTGAGCCAGATATGGCTCCTTTACATAAAACCAGCGAGAAGGTAAGTGCAGATTTGGGGGATAGAGTGCTATTTAAATTCCCAGTAGTGTTGGCATAAGAGGAATTGGTATGTATTGGTCCTGAATTGGATTAGGCAGGAAGAAAATTCTAGACTAGTCTTTAAGAGAAGAAGTCAATGTGCTTTTGATATCAAGAATGAGAAACAGGCTTTAACAGTCACAGTGAGTGTTTGGCCTCAGGGCTTTTTGATATCTGTCCTTTACAGAGCATTTATTTGTGCTGGGAACCCAGTGTGAGGGTTCCAGGGTCATCATCCTGAATGACTGAATCTAAGCAGTTGCCCAGATGACTGCAGTCCTTGCAGTGGAGCCAACGCCCATACAAGTGTGTTAGAGCATCCACAAGTGCCTCGGTGCATCCAGTCCATTTCTCTGCTCTTGCAGGTACTACTATAGAGAAGGTTTTCTGGTGCTTTCATCCAGTCTGCCAGTTTTAATGCACTATTTAATGCTTTGCTGGAGATCCCTCTAGACTGCTCCCAAAGTTTTTTCTTGTCAGGAATCCTGGGTGTTAACAACCTGCCCTTCACCAGTCAAGTTTATGTTGAAATCCTTACACTTCTCTCACTAGCTGGCCAACTCTTCAGAGCTTTATTCTTTTATTACTTCATTGATTATTTTTCACTGCCCCAAATCAAATAGAGTCTTGAAGCTGGAACTGAGTAGGAAGGAAAAATTTGAGTGACAGAGTCTGCTGCTGCTAAATTGCTTTGATGCTTCTGCAGCCCACTGCATCTTACAGGGGCCACTTTCTTACAGGAGAGTCTGAACTGCTGTTGAAAACTGCATTTCCTGCTACACAGAGCTCTCAACCAAAGCAGAAATCAAAATAAGAGCAAACCCAGTGCAGACTCTGGCAAAGATCACCCTCTCTTCATATATAGAAGGGAAGCATTTAGCCTGACCTCATAAAAGACAGAACATGAAGGACCATTCTACACTTTGAAATTCTATCCTCAATGGCATGGAAACAAAATGCTGACTTGGGAATTTCAGCAGCTCATTTCACATTCTGCTCAGCCCACTCTACTTCCTGAGCGTGAAGTGGCTATTGCATCATCCCAGGAAAATGAAGGTTATTGGGTCACTGCCTGTCCTTATAATCTGCTCAGTAAGGAATTTCACAAGAGTATAGACTAGTGCCCAGAATAACATTTAATAAGATCTGGAAAATTAGGCCTGCTACAAGCAGAGGCCTCTTAAAAGTTTGCAGGAGGCCTACCGTTTGGAAGAGTTAGCAGCACACCCTGCTCTATAAATATCACTTAAAACCAGCTGCTTCCAGGAGCCAAGGAGAGAAACAGCTAAGGGAGAGAGTCCACATGAGTTAGCTAGAAGCTTAGTACCTTCCTAAACATACAGGCCTGTGTTAAATGGAGCAAAGTCACTGTGAAGATCCTACTTGCCTCCAGAATGTGTCAGGCTAACTCTACCCTGGAGTGCAAGTATGGCTGAAACTTCATGCAAGACAGTACCTTATCTTCCCTTGCAATTTTGTATATTCTCTCTATGTGAATTATGAATTTCTTTCATTTGAGGGACAGGACAGTATCTGAATTTGTCTACCAAACCAAAAAGGACAGTTCCATGGCTTTGTTCTTCAATTGGATTGCTCCTTTTCACTAGGGAATAAATCCTGGAACTTAAGGAAACCTTCTACCTACTGGACAAAAGCCACAACAGACTAGATTAAACTTATTAATAGCAGAAAAGTGCTGCCACTGAAATTCAAATACTTTGTGCCTTGCAAACTCAGACTCTGTCTCCACTTGCTCTGGTGATGATTTGACTGAGCTTGGAGCTTTCTCCTGGCTCTTCTCCACTCAGCCTGCTGGTGCTGACAGTGCCTGTATGCCTGTGTGAATGACCCATTTCTGCCATCTTCACACTTGATCACTGGGAGGGTTTGACTGGAAAGCATTTCCTGCTCACATTTGTCTGCTCACTCTCTTTTTGCCCACCAAAGAGAGGTGAGTTGATGAGAAAGTGATTGTTTCAGGAAGTGATTTTGGGTGAAGCTTCACTTTTTCATTTTTCCATTTGTTCCTTGCCTGTGGACTGAACATAAGAGAGAAGCTCTCTCCAACTTAACGGGTGTTTCTGGCATACAGCTGCTTGGCACCTCTTAACTTGGTTTTCCTTGAGAGAAGCAGGGAGACTGAAGGAAGGAAGAAGTAGGAAAACTTCATCATCCTACAATGGACTCTCTGGAAGATCTTTATTTCAGCGGCAACTCACAGTTGACCTCATCCTACCAAACAAAATTAGCTTTGTTAATGTTGCTCCAGACTTGTCTTCTCTCAAAGCTGCTTTGATCTGTTTTCACCTCTCTGGCATGAAGGTGGCCTGGAACCTGCAGAGTCTTCAAGGCAGGGTTTGAGCTGCAGCAGAACATGAGATCAAGCCCCACATGCTAGCAGGGGTGGCAGAGAGGAGCGATGCTCCTGCATTGCTCACTCAGCCACTGATTCTGTTTGCACTCCCCAGCTGCAGGGGTTTGCAGAGGAAAGCAGGAAGAGTGTTACTGCTAGGAAGTGTTTCTGGTTTCTCCCATTTGTGTCAGCTGGTTCTGTGCCTACAAGCTGCTGCCTGTGCTCCACCACCTCATCCCAAACCCAAACTACAGTTCAGCCTCTTCAGCATGCAATGCTGAACTGCATCCATGGTTTTCTTCAGGTGAAGTGAGCACAATTCCACACAGCATTCTTGTACTAGGGGGATAGATGAAACATCTGCCAACAGACAGAATGGTCAAAGCTTGAAAATACAATGGAATAATTTCTAGTTAGTAAGCCCATTTTTATAATGGGTAACATAAGAACAAAAGGCACGGGGGAGCAGAGGCTTTGGAAAATGGAGCTTACTACTAAATTATGTATTCCGTATTGTTTTTAAAAAACCCAACATGAGCAGTGCCTAACTGATTAGATGAAATCTAAAACATCTGCAAAAACTCCTAAATAAATCATGGAAAGTGGGAAGAATTCAACAAATGCTGGCAAACAAAGGAGATGAGTGGAATTTGTGTGTCTGCTTCATTACGCCAAGCTTTCCCCCATATTGTTTTCACTACTGCTATGCAAAAATTGTACTTTCACTCTTTCATTGTGTAAAATTTCCATTAACGTTGAGGATTTAGAACCCTCAAGCCTGAGAGCTGATTTTCTTCTACCCCTGAGCTATATGTCTTGGCAATTTTCTTTTTTCTTCTCTTAGTGAATATAGATAATGAAATTATTTTTTTCTCTTTGGAGAGAGGTAATTAAGGTTTAACTTGGACAAAGAATTAATTTGGCTTAACCTCTAAACTATTTTAAATAGGATAAGGTAACAGTTTGAAAACTGGGGTAAGCTTCAATGCTAATTTTGCCTCTTGTTAGGTTATCTTTTAACCTATTTTGTTTCCACTTTAATTCTCTCTCCAAAGACCTTCGGGTGGGGTAGACCAAGCAGTGAACATTACCTTCTTTAAACAAACCTTGGAATAGCCCACGGTTCAGATCCAGCACAACACTTACCCCAAGTTATCAGCAGCATAGCCAGGTTCTGTTGCTGTACCCTTCTCTTAGGAGAGTTCTCTCCACACCTCTAAAAGCCACAGAAGCACAACAAGTGGAACTGGTGCTCATCAGGCATGGGGAGATGGGAGAAGAAATTATTTCACATTCTCCTGTAGAAAACTCTTCCTATAACCTGGGGAAATGTTTGTATAGTATGGGGTCTTTAAAAAATAGATATTAGTTAAGCATTCTTCAGATATAGGATTTGGGGGAAAAACCACTTGTTATAACCACTTTTGGTATAAAACACTGAACTGCATTGCAGGAATGGTCAACAAGATGTTTTCATTTAGTTCTCAAATGGTTGCAGATAGCTCAATTAGAACTGTTTAAAAAATCAAATTCTATCAGAACAGTATTGTACACAGGCATGAGGCCTAGGAAGTACAGTGACAGAAAGCTTCTTCCCCTTTTTCCTCCTCAAACTAAACTGTTGTAGTTTTTCTCATTCTTGCTACGTTTGGCTCAGAATCAACTACTCTGGACAGGAAAAGGAAACAAAACGGGGGAAACATCTCAGTATCAGCATTAAGGAGAAGGGATGGGCTTCCTTTAAAGTTTTTGGGTTTTTTTTTATATGACCACTTTTGGTGTCCAGCTTCTCAATTAGGACTAGTTTGAGTACCTCTCTGCTATATTTCTGAGAAACCAAATTCTGTAAATGGAAGAAACTAACACCAGATCTATGTATTCTTTCTTGTCAGAGTAATTCTTCTTTGAGGTATAAATCATCACAGTGATAAGGCAGACAAAGCTCCATTTTGTATACACAAAAGCAGTTGTTAACCACTGATATGTTTATCGAGTTGAATATATAGAGCTGAGTTCATAACACCCTCCTTCTTTTGGGGTGGGTTCTGTCCTGTCATCTGATTCACAAGGAAGGAGTGTTCTCATCTTCACTGCTGATCTTATGCATGTTCAGTTCCCTTGGCTCAGTTAAAGCTACAGGGTGGCACTGGTAGTTTCAGTCTTACACCTCAGTAGTTTTGGTCCTCATTAGAACCATAAAGTTGAAAAGACTAATGACTGTCTTTGCTATTCTACCCCAAAGTAGGTCTGAAAACCACCTCTTCTTCTAGGAGTAGATGGTGTACTCTGATGCTAGGGTGCTGGATTCTGCACATTTTAAGACCACACTGGGCCTATAAAGCAGTGTTTAAAAGTCTGGGGTTTATCTTTTGGTTGGTTTGATTTCCTTTAAACTAAACAAAAACTACACAGAGTGATCTCCTCAGGCACAGGGCGAGGCTGGCTGTAGAAACAGGAGCTGTTACTTTACAGTAGCAGAGATGGCCCTTTTAACCTTCAGCTCAAAGCAATGTTCAGTTTTGTGGCCCTCTGCGAGTTTTAACCTCAGACACACCAATGAAACAGACATTTGTAAGATTATCTTATTATTTAGATCAATACAGGGGTAGATCCGCAAGCAGGTTTTGCTTCCTTAGGTAGACATGCCCACAGAGGTGGGAAATTTCCAGTGACCTGGTGCAGGAATGCAGAAGTCCTCAATTTGCAATACTCAGTTCCCAGGCTGGAGACAGAGCTGAGAGCTGTCTGGTCTGGCCCTGCACTACCCAGTGTGATACAGATGCTCCAGGATGTGGTCTCCAGCTCCATGTAGCTCTGCCAAGAGACTGACATGCCTGCAGGCCTTGAAAAAAAATAGAAGCAGAGTCTGTCACATATAAGACTTGGCTGCTCATTTTCCTTTGCAAGGAACAAAGGGGTGCTGCTTCCTAAGGAGATGCTGCATCTTAGCCTGGAGATGTTATAGGGTAGCAGTTCTGAAAGTACAATGATAAACTTAAATGAGTCTTGATTAATAGGATTCTGAGAAAATTGCCAGTCCTTGTCTTGAAGCGTAGGAAAAGCTTATGGTCCTAGGGTTTTTTAATCTTTCCATATTTTGTCACTGAACCTCCAATTAGACTATTTTTTCAAGAAGCTGGGTGTTTCTGGCTAAATTCCAAGCTGGATCATTGCATTCTTAATTCTTGCCACATTTCCTTTCTTCAGCATCAGTGGGGTGGGACCAAAACAACATTTGGCTCTTCGTGGAATTCTTCAAGTGTCAGTATGTCAGAAATACCACATCCAGCACAGCAAGTCTAGTGTGCAGAGTGTGTCACAATCAAAGGCACTGAAAAAGCATCAGCTATTATTTTACATTAATAAATATACTACAGCTTGAACCAAGATTCTCATCCCAAGTGGTTTCAGCCCCTGCCATGGCAGGGAGAGGAGCTACATTCTTTCTAGGTTTCCCAAGGAGACTTGCTTTTCTCTGCTAACATCACAAATGGATCAAAGCTGTAAACCCTCACACGGAATTCCCTTCATTCCTTCCCTTTTTGTGCTCACATGGATGCATTCACTGTCAGCAGGGACTCTCCTTGTTTTCTTTCAGACTGCTGCAGTGATCAAGGCAAACCTCCAGTGCCCCACTGGAGATGGTGTCTCACCCAGGAGATGACAATAGCCCGTTTGATACCTCATCCTCCCACGGCCTTCCTGTATGACCTCACTCGTGTCTTTTCGCCTCTGCCTCATCTGTAAAGTCGGGTAATTGCACATAAACCTCACAGAGATACTTGGCAAGATTAATTCCACTAGAGACTGAGAGGTGCTTTGATCTTACACTGCTCTAATTCCTAGAGAGCTTTGCAGGGATGTGAATATGCATCTAACTTGGAATGACATGAACCAATTTTCCTGGAGAAGAGGAATTCCCATGGACCGTGCTGGACAGTTGACCTGCCTGTTTGTTTAACATTTGTCTGTATTTTCTGAAGGAGTTCACTCTCTAATTTGTACTCAAGTTTTTATCACCGTAGATAATTGCAGGTAAACAGGATTAAAGCGGGCATCCCAACCCAGTGCCATCCTACTTAGATGAGTCTCCTGGAAGCATTTCTGTAGCACACCAGATGTCCACCCGGTCAGTGTGAGGGAACAGACTGCTGTGCAGTATTATTCAGGAGTGGCCCTACTTCTGCTTGCCAAGATTAAAAAACTTAACATGAAGGACAGTAACAAGCTGAGGCTTGCTGCTTACCAGACAATGCCATTAAGCATATCATTGTAGAGAGGAGATACAATGCTGGTAGGATGGTGATAATGCAAAGTTATCTGAACTAATCCCTTGTCAAATTCCCTAGATCCTTTAGGCAGTGTGTGGGCAGTTAGAATGTCCATTGGTATGGGAATGAGTTGGGTGACAGTAGTTGTTGCTGTTGGAGATAGGCTTATCATACCCAGCTCAGTAACACACTTTGTCTGGCACTCGCTGCTGTCAAGCGCTTCAATCTGCTCTGGAAATGTTACAGCCACAATTCCTCTGGTGAGGTGCAGTCTGCCAGCACTAGGGGCTGTCCAGAGCCCAGGACCAACATGTGAGAAGCTATGACATCCCTGATTCCCTGCTTTTTAAGTTTTGGTCGATATGTTCTGGACCACAAAGGTAAGAATTCAAAGCAAGGGAAATTCCCTGCCCTTGCAATTTCCCTTGGGTTTGGGAACACAAATAAGTTAGTAACATCTAATTTTGAATGCAAATATCCAGATGGTTTTTGTTTTCCCTGTTTTCTCATACCAATACCGGTCATTTGATGAAACGCAGAAGTGTAAATGAGCCAAAATTAAATAAAGGCCATCCTGGGTAAGGTTTTTCATGAGACTTTCAAGCAGTGTAAACCAAAATGGCTTCAGTAGAATTACCTTAACACAGGCCGTGATAGTTGATGCAACCCTGGAGATCTGACCCACTGAATCAATCCTTTAGTACCTGTTCTTGAAAGACAAAAGGAAAATGTAAACCAGATTTTGGAAAACACAGAGATGAAATATACTCAAACTCTCATTTCTTTCATTACTGTGGTTCAGAGGAGAAGTGCAGGACCACTGGCCAAATTTGGTAACTCCTGCTTCTTTGACAGGCAGAAGAAACAATTTCAAAATGAGTGAAAATATGTTCATGCAAACTTTTGGCTACAGCATGATATTCAAGGTTTGGGCCCTCTTTCACTGGCCAGATACTTAAGTAAGTTTTCCTCACTTAGCCCAGCTAATGCCTTCAGCAGTGCAATGAAAGCTAGAGAGTTTCTTCCCAAGCAGCTGTTTTCCTCTGACCTGATAGTAAGTTATGTTTATTGGGATTCTTTCTTTCTTGTTAGCAACAACTTTGACATTGAAAGGTTACAATTTAATGATGCAGTCAACAGCACTGCATTTGGTTCAGATATGGGATATATTTCAAATTCCTGACTAATTCCAATAGTGCAGGGACTTAAGTCTGAGTTTCCAGTGTCAGAGGTCCGTGGGCACTCCTGGGTGAGTAGGGGTGTCTGATGTCAGGAAAAGGCATGTAAATATAAACCATGAGCTCAACAACACAATGTTATCTTGCAAGAAAGGTCGCATCAACTGCAAAACAATCTTTTTCCTTGCTCACATCTGTAAGCCAGACAGAACATGGAGCTATTTAATTATCCAATATACACCACCATCTCTTGCTGTACCAGTTCCTATAACATTTGGATTCTATCCTGCATGGTAATCCAATATATTTAAACTCTACTGTTGCCAGGTGAGCTGCAAAGGCAGCTTTAAAATAGCTCCCATCTAGTGGATTTTGATTAAAGCTCCATACTCCAACTCATTCCCAGTAGCCAGAAAGAAGCACTCCAACATTTACATCATTTTGCTGTCTGCCAGATCCTGCTTGCTCTTGCCCCTTGCCTCCTGAACAGCCAAACCCCACTATTGAGTAACTGGTAGTAGCCACCAAATGAAAAAATGTATCCCAGCGTGAGGAGCTGGGAAGGAGACATTTGAAATAACAGCTACTTGGATTGCACAGAAATTCTCTGCCTGACCTTGGAAATCTGTCAGTGAAGGTTTTGTCAATGCCTGTGTTGTGTTTGAGAAGCTTGGAAAGTTGAGTTTAAACCATAGCCTGTGTTTATCTGCATCTGAAGCAGAGTGGTGATAGAAGGAATGAAAGTGTTTAGCAAATAGAACAAAACTCCCTTAATTCTGAGTGGCTACATATAGCAGGACTAATCTATTCTTGAATTCATATCTTTAGCCAAAATGTAATTTAATCAGGGGTTTTTTCTCTTTTTTTTTTTTTTTTTTTAAAGTATTCTGGGGGACTATTACAATAATAAGCAGGGCTTTGTGGCATTCAGGCATATGCCAGATATCCTGGTGTGTGAAGTTTCCCCAGTTGCCTGTCATTAGGATGCTCAGTAGCAATCCTGAAGTGATTAAGCATTTGTAGTGTCCTGAGCTTACAGGGAGGGTAAAGAACTTCTGTGATCCCTCTTATCCCACTTCTGACTGCTGTGGATTCTGGCTTTTGCAGCATTCAGGCAGTCATGAGATCTGGGATTTCACCAATCTTTTCTAAATAATCGGGCAAGACCCAGCTATCAGAATTTATCCTCCTGTCCTTGGCATTGATGGAGCAAAGTATTTGCTATGATGGATCAGAAATGTCCACATACACGTGCTGTCTCTTCAAAGGATGCAGAGCAGCTCTAGTCTCAGTAATACATCATTTTTCAGTTGATTCCTTCATGACAGCCTGCCAGTGATGAAAAAAATGCTTAAGCACTGATATTTCTTTTTCTTTTAGTGAAAACGAACCAAGGTTGTGATTCCAAAGGCTTGCAAACACTGTGTGTAATTAAACTTTGGCTAAGGCAGATTATACAACTTTGGCAAAGAGAAGCTTGCATCTATAAAAGGCAAGATCTGCCCTTTGTTTATTCCCTGCTAAATCAGTGAGGTATGTCATGGTATTTTAGCATCAACTTAGCATATTTTACTTTCCCTTCCAGTTTATGGGCCAGTGGAAAATGGAGATTGACCAAATCGATTAATGGCTTAGAGACGGTTCATAAAAAGCACTGGAAAGCAAACAGTTTCTCAGCTCTACAGACACAATTTAACTCTGTTAGCCAGCGATGCATTTGAAATGGTATTTAAACACAGAGAAAGGTCAGGCTGCATGTATGTAACAACAATTACTCGTACAGTTACACTATTAATGACTTCTAAAAGTACTGAGGGTTTCTCTGCAAATGGTTATCAGAAGAATGGTCCTGACCACATCACCCGTTTGCACTGCCGGTGGGAGGTAACATCCATCTTCAATAGCAGCTAAATTTACATTCAGGACTGTATGAATCTCTTTGTTAATCTTACTTCCTGTGCTTTCCTTTGCATTGCTGGTGGCCTTGAGGCACGCACACTCGGTACCTTTTAGGTGATGTGGTCAGACCCCAAAGCAGCATTTAGTCCAGACAAGACTGGAGTGAGTCTGAAAGAAACTCCCTAAAGTTTATGTAGGGGCAACTCGGATGGAACCAAATGATTTGCTCCCAAAATGTTATTTTTCCACAATTCTACTCACCAGTGCAGATAACTGTTGTCCAGGACCATCATTAAACACACACGCATTTATGCACCTTTAAGTATACAAATAGCTTCCTTTGATCATGCATTTTGGTTTATTAGGTCGGATATTTAGCTAGCACAAGTCACTGCCATTTAACTGAAATCTGCCAATATCAGCAAGTGACATTTCCTAAATATTCCAGTGCCTTCATATTCAGCTAAGTTTGCCAGTTCCTCCTGCACAGTCTTTACAATCTGAGTTGCAGCAAGCCCAAGGAGAGATAGCTGGAACTGTTCTAAGTATTCACAATTGGATTCACAAGCTCAGCCTAAATTCAAATAACATACTTGACAGAGGAAGACGTTCTGATTGCTTCTTTGAACTCCAGTTTGACAGCAGAGTCTGTAGATGTCTGCCTCTTTGTGTGGACTGAAGTCAGTGGTTCACTATAATGTTTCTTCAGTCTCTCATAAAAATACCTGTTAAGTGGATTAATTGCATACAAAAATGAATGCCAGGATTAAATCCAGTCACAGGAATATCAGATAAACATTCAGAAGGACTAAAAGTATTTCCATATTAAGGGATATGTTAAAAATCAAGCTCACTAAATGGGATGTTAGAAATGGATGAGTTAATATTTGTCATAAGTAACAATGAACAAGAGAATTTTCACTGTCCTTTAAAAGGCAAGTTAACATTGGATAAGGAAATGTGGGAGGGCATGAGACTCAATTTATAAATGGGGTGAATGACGAGAGATCACAGTCTTGTTTTCTCTCAAGTTTTCCATAACAGCAGGTTTTAAAGATAGTTGTTTAATTTCAGATATAATTTAAATTTCTCTGTTATGTACAGTTTTTGTATTCTGGCTGCTATGGAGAAATACCTTCAAAAAAGGTACTTTTTGGTATCAAAAATTTCAGACAGGAAGAGAAATTGCTTTAATGAAAATTGCTCTCACAGTATTTTGCTAGTTTTGACTTGTTCTGTCACTGTCTGAGATTTCAAATAATCCCAATGCGAGAAGACCAACGTGAGGCAATGTTCACTCACACTTCCTTATTCAGCATAGACAGCAGCCAGCATCCGACCTAGTGAGAAATCCCAAGTATGGCTATGAAATCCTATCTGCCGGGGCTGACTGCAGTGCTGAGCTCCCTCTGATGCTTTTGCCTCTCTTCAGGAGCTGCTTGCCAAGACCTCACACTCACCCTGGTATCCTAAAGGAGATGGAGGGCTGTGCAACTCCTGGCTCTCTCCTAAAGACTGAATTCTGCCCGAGGAGTCTCTCCCGTACGCGTTTGCCGCTCCTCCGCTATGATAGCACGCGCTGCCATTTGTGGTAGCTCTTCCACTTGTGTTAAAATAAACACTGGATTCTGCATGCAGCCAGCAGCAGCTCTAATATAGACAGACAGCCTTTTAGCATTCACAGAGGGGAGAACAAACAGGTGCAGCGAACCACGGCTGTTTGTAAACTCTTTTTTTACCACAGTGATGGTTTTGAAGCGTGAGTGATCTCCAGACGTGCTCCAGCTTCTGCACAGGCCTGTGTCAGTTATAAAAACATGAATCTCCATGATCCTGGAAAAGTGAAAAGTCATCGATATCCTAGGCCTAATTTTCAAGTCCCAAGCATAAGTCATACAGGCACGAAATGGCTTGTGAGATCAAAATCCGGACTTTGACGTTGTTATTGAGGAATTTTAACTGGAGCTACTTCTCATCTGAATTGGAGCAGAATAAAAAACAAGGGCAAAATGCTGCCTCAAGCAAGGAGCCTGAAAGACTTGGAGAAGCATTCTCCTACCTTAGGAAAGAATGAGCTTATTTCAGATGTAGATAATAAAGAGTCAGCTTCTGATTTAAGTGTTGGATCCTCCACAATGAGTTCCAATCAAACTACCATTTGCCTTAAGTGGAATTTTGGCTAAATGTCTGAAGATCAACCCATAGACTAGTGATTACTGACATGCAAGGAATTTGCTTTTGGGAATGCTGCATCCTGTTCTCTTGCAGGTTTCCTTTCCTGCCAATGCAGAACTTGCAGCCCATTTCTATGCATCATTTCTCTTCTACAAAATCCAGTATGATTCATAAAACCTTTTGCTCTTTTTTCAGCAAGTTTTTGCTGAACTTCTCTATCCTTTCTCAGAACGGTACTTTTATTCCTTTAGTATAAAGGAATGGCTAACCAGCTGTTAGACATGCTGAGAGATGGTCAGGATGCCTCTCAGGTGCAGCATGCACTCCCCTCTGCTTGCTTTTTATTGCTGCAGCTTTGTTCTCCATGCCTCTTTGGGCTCTCTAGTCGTGCTGGTTCTACCTCCACCATCCCTTCATTTGTCTGGTCCTTTATCAGACTCCATGACAGACCTGAAGTATTTATCTTTAACCTGATATGCTTCTGATTGTTCAGAACAGGTCAACCTCCTGCCTCTGCTTCAACCACGCCTCTCATTTTAAGTGAAAAGTTAGGTCAGGCCTGCAGAAGTATCAGAGACAAAAGTAACTGAACATTGTAGAGGCCCCAGAGTTTCTTTTGAATATCTGTTCAATGCTGAATCAGAAGTGGTTTTAGCATTCCAGTGCTCCTAGAGGCTCCACAGAGGTCAGCTCTTGAGGACAGAGGATGTTTTAATCTGACTGTAAGGCCCTTGGAGCCATATATCATGAGCTATAACGCACAATAAAAACATACTTGCTGCACAAACCTTGCTGCACGAGCTTAAAAGCTTTTTAAATACCCCTAGTAAATCTGCTTGATTTAGCCAGAATTACCAGCCAAAAATGAGGATGGGGAAAAGAAAACTCAGAACACCAGGACTTGCTAAAAGTCAGAAGGTAAGCAGAAAGTTGAATTTAGAGTTGAATTGCAGTGCACTTGTTTCCAGGCCACTATCTTATCTATTAGCCTAAGTATAATCACAGGTGTGTCATTCTCAACCGTGTATTTTTATTTTCTCCTAATCAGTTAACTGCACAGTTTGGATGAAAAGCCAGCCACAGGTGTATCCCAGCTAGAACTGTGGTAGTTAAATACAAATAATTAAGACATTCACAAGGGGCATGTGAAACCTCTGGAAAGTGGCAAATAATTTTTTTGGTGCAGGTTAATGTCACAGTGGGAGCTGCTGTGTGTGGAGAGCTCACTTCTGTGACTTTCTTACACAGGAAGGGATCAGTATGCAAATGTCAGCTTCCTAATTCATGGGCTATTAAACAAATAACTGCCCCCTCCCCAAATAAACCTCAGAAACATTTTTAAATTGTTTTACCAATTTCAACCATTTTCTGAGACCAAAAGAAAAATACTCTCATGTTAAGTTGTATACAAATCTTTCAGGAGACACAATTTAAATGCCAAGCTATTACACCGTACTAGAGAATTTATACTGGAAAATTGCATATGACCCTTTTAAAGAGCTTCAGATGCATGCCCCACTCAGCCCCATGGTGCTGTGGATACACTTGGAACTGCAGAAATGTTTAATTCTTCAATTTAGCTTATGAAACTTCTGTAGATTCAGTGTGCTGGACTTTAGCCCAGTCTTTAATATTCACTCTGAAGCCTTACAGGGAGCGTTCTGGAAAATGCTTTTTGGCATTGACAGACTTTTTTCTTACCTGCCCATATTAGACCAGAGAAGCACTGGCAAAAAGTATGACTCAGTCACTCTGAAGACTGCAGAGTACAAGGATGTTGGGAGTAATCAACCCAGTAGTGCTGTAAAAAGGAAGGGGAAAAAACAAACCCTCAATTCTCTGGAATCCAGGTACAAATCATAGAACTTCTTGTCAGCAAACTGAGAGGCTAATTTCATTAATTACAGAGCAACAAGACTCACTTAAAGTCTCTGTTCTAAGACATAACAACATCCTCCACATCAGTGAAGGTTAGGTGGTAGCTGAGGAGGGTTAATCTCAGCCACATAAATAGGCAGAGCCTGATTTTTCCTTCCAAGCAATTCCTAGATTCCAATACTAATATTCTAGTGGACAGAGCCTTTCTAGTCTTGTTCATTAAAATCGAGCTATAGAAGATGACTGACTTGTTTCCTAAAACCAGCGGGATTGACCTACTGCAGTGATCTTAGTAAAGAATAGTGAGATAGAGACAAAAGCTTTTATTTAAAGGAAGTATTAACATTCCAGTTCCATTTCCTTAACCCAACTGCCAGGACCCAAGGAAGAGGCAAATTTTAAAAAGTAAGATAAGACATCGTTCTTTTTATCAGTAACGCAGCCACAAAACCTCAGCCATAACCTAACTGCAGAAAGAAGTTATTTCATGTAGTGCTTTGATTACACGCAGCACACGTAGAAAAACTTCCAAAACTGGAGACAGGAGCTGGATCTGCGATGAAAGATGTAAAAGCACTTAATTTTCCACTTCGACTTGAGTGGGGAAACGCAGCGGTGTTCTCGGAGCCTGCGGGCGAGTGCCCGGCGGCGCCTCCCACCGCGGGCGGTGCCGCAGCCCCGCGGAGCCCGGGACGCCGCTCGCGTTCCGCCGCCTCCGGTGCATCTTGTCCCTGCGCTTCCCTGAGACGGGAGGTGTCCGAGGCTTCTAAAAGATCGAGCCCACCTGTCTCCCCGGGCAAACTTCGGAGCACAAACCTTGCGGAGCAATGCCGTGCTGAGAGAAAGTCATACCCATAGCACGCGAATAAAGTTTACAGAGCAAGGTTGAACACGTGCTGGGCTGCTGCTTTTGAGGATGCATAAAGAGAACAGGGAAGGTTAATGGGCCTTATCTAATTAGAGGTGTTTGCTTGCCTCACAATTTGAGTGTATTGCTGTTTTGGCATAATCCTCTAATAACTTTTTTTTTAATTTTTATTTTTTTCAGACATTGTAAGTCACAGTTATGTCTTACTTCAGTCAGTAAATTCTATGAGGGCCTATTTGGGCACAACTGTACTTAATAATGAGATGGTGCCAAACTCTAGCCTACCGCGCATTTGCAGGAGGTTTTGTATTCCATAATTCTGCTGATACCATAAAGTGATTCTTTCCTGCACAAATACCGGGTTTTAGTAACCCTAATACACTACAGAAAAGCTTTTTTGGTGGTGATGGTGGTGGCGCTGACATTAGAGAAGTCTTTCCTCAAATTTCCTAGATGGGCCACAGATAAATTGTTATTGTTTTTTCAATGACTATTCTACCAATTCTAAGGAGCTGTTGCTGTTTGTCCTAAGGCAGTCAATTAGGTGATTATAAACTTGTGGGTCATCATATTGCTCCAATATAAGCGGGTGATTTAAGAACAATGTTTAGAGCTTCCATGCCTGATCAAAAAGTTCAGGACCCTTAAAGTGAGGCTTATCCTACCTCACAGGAAACATAAATAATCAAGTAAATTATTCCAAAGCAGAAAAACATAAGAAATATAGGCTCATGGCCCCTGTATCAAATTTCTAGAAAACAAATAAAGTAATTTCTACGGCTGGTATTCAACATCTTAGCTCAGCTGTTATTTCCTTGCAGGTAAGTGTCTCAGGTGGGTTCAGGTGAGTGGGACTCTGGGCTCTGCTCTTTGCAAGGCCTGCCATGTTTTACTAGACTGGAGGCTCGGACAGGAAAGCATTGATTCAACTCACCCAATCAAGGTAGTGACACCCCACATGAAAGCCTTGTAAGTGATGATTGTCCTGCTGTCCAGTCTGAAAAAGCTTATTGCCAGAGACACCAGAAAAAAAGAGGCTGTCCTTCAGCCCTTTACTTGTACAGGTTGGCTCAGGATTTTATGTTTGGTTTTGGTTTGGTTTGTTTTTTGTGGTGGCAAATTATGCTGGATTACATACTGCTCAAGTGACGGGGTATCTTTCCTGCTCTCTGTGCTGTAGGGAATGCCAGCATGGAGGCAGGGCCCTTGGACGAGGCTGGTATTTCAGCTGCTGTGGTGAGGATCTCTGGAGTGCAATCAAGGTTTGCGGACCATTTCATAACCTCCCTTTGCCACCGAGCTCTGAACTTTACATCAGCACAACAGTCTGCTCTATCTATACATGTTATAAGGGTTGTGTGGTTGATACTGTAAACTCACATGTCAGTGAGCAAAATGGCTCTTTCACTGCCCTTTCCTCTGAGGGTTTTGGCACGCTGGTCTTTCTGTGCAGATGTCATGTTATTCCCCCACTGTCAGACAGGCATGCGGACGCCTTGGTGGTTTTACTGAGGGAGGCCGGGTGTGTCCAGAGCCGTCTCTGGCAGGCTCTAGCCGTGCGGCCAGGCTGCCCTTCGCACGGCACCCTCAGCCCTCAGGGCACCTCAGGCAAAGGGCGGCTATTTCTGCCGGAGCGGAGGGCGGGATTTGGCAGCAGCGTTACCTTCCCATGACGTCTTTTCAAGCCTTAGTCAAAACAAGTCTGACACCTTTTCTCCTCTCAGACCTTTTCACCCTTTTCTGAGGCGCAAAACAGTCATTTCAGGGCCGCGATTTCCGCCCGCCTTTTGCAGCCCCGCCTGACGGGGTTCGGGGCGTTTCCCTCGCTCTAGGGAGAGGCGGAGCAAAGGCCAGGGGGAAAAGGGCGGGTGAGCCGTGAGGGGAGCGGGGATCGCCTTAGGGCAGGTACCCGACGTTACCCAGGGATGGGAGGAGAGGATGCTCTCCTGTTCTTGAGAGAGTCCTTCGAGCTGGCAGAACTGTCTCCTCCCTCTCCATCCTAAGTGTCTGTGGTATCCCTGAGAAGAAATGGGAGAAAGTTCTAGCAGCCTGCTTCAAGGAGATCGTGCACCTACCGTGGCTGCTATTGAACAGTGCTGGGCTTGGCGTACATCAGCCCGACAGGATCAGGGGAGGCTTCTGATTTATGAAATGCTGTACAGGGATTTTTGGACACGGTTGCCGGTGTGGCTAACATCGTCCTGAGCTACAGAGCTGCCTTACTAAGCAAGTACACGCTAAGAGTTTTTCCTAAGCCCAGACCCACCTGTAGGCACATGATGAACTATGTGAACTTGAGAAGGTATCCCATACATGACAATTTTTATTTAGTTAGTTAGTTTATTAGAGGAAAGAACATGAAGAAAGAGTAACAGACTGCTCAGAAAAGTCACTTCAGGAGACTGCTGCAAGAAGGAAAAGCTGGTGCGCCCCTGTCTGGCTGAGTCCCACAGAAGGGCAAATGTAAGCCCCTAAGGAAGGAGCACAACAGACACCGAACTGGCAAAAGGTGAGAATAAAAGGAAAAGAATGAGAGAGTGAGGTCATCTCTCAGATGCAGAGATGGATACTTCTTCACAGTTTATCGTGAGAAAATGAGATATTTATTGTTCTTTTCTTTCTCAAATCCTTATCCAGTGCACCAGCAAAGTAATTCAGGTCTCTGCTTGGAACTGCTGTATGAAAGAGATTGTCCCCTATGCTGTGACTTGTTCTGTGACTTCTAGACCAGAGCAGTTTCTTGTTACTCACTACAAGTGCTGAAGGGGTGCTGATCTGCATTGTCCCCAAACTTGAGAGTGCAAGCATTCTTCAGGAGGAAGCAGTGCTGGATTTGTACCATAGCAGAAATTCTCAGAGTAACAAATTCATTGCTATTTGATTGTTGTCCCTGTAGCAACATATAACAAGCTGTAACTGGCTGGCCATGGCTCCCAAAAAATCTCGGCTTTCTTAGAAGTGTTCATCTAATGGAGAGAGCAATAGTTCAGTTCATTTGGCAGGCTCCTACTGAGAAAGGTCCCTCTTTAATTAGTACATATTTGCTACATAAGCTAAAAATAAGTAGCATTCTGAACACAGAAGATAAGTAACCTAGAAGAAAAAAACTCTAGATATCTCTTGTTCTTTTATTATTTTCCATTGTTATTGCATCAAAGCTGGGTTTGGAATGCAGTTTCACTCCTGATCTAACATTTTCTCCCATTGAAGAGTTCATACCATTAAAATAGTATAATTTACCAAAAAAATTGAAGTTGTATGAAAGAATTAACCTCAGACACAACTTCATGCTGAATAAATTGTCTCTGGTTTGAATTCAGACCAGCAGCTTGCATTGGCAGCCTTTGTGGGTGGAAATGGCATTTTTGCTGTGTATTGTTCAGTGGAAGCACCACCAGTACTGTATTTCTACTGTGATTTCTGTCAGAAGTGCTGATCTAGGATTGATACATTAATTTACTTTTTTTGAGGAGAGAATAGAAAAGTGCTGCAACCTGGCATGAACCTAAACCAAGCCCAAAGCTCAGCCAAGCACAGCTATCTTTTCTTCACCTCTTCTCTCCCTTGCCACATACTGTAATACAAATAGACCCTGAGCAATTCCTCCTTTCCTAATGTTTCCCAGCACTGAGTTTTTTCTAAAAATTGGATTTGAGTTTTGGAACTTACCCTCAGCTTCCACTTCTGTTGAGTAATTTCTACTATTGGATTCCTGAGAAGCTTTGAAATGTTGAAGAAACCTTCGAAGCCGCAGCAAAAACTTTGGCAGGTTTCAGCAGGTGTTACAACAGGCTTTTTAAAGGGGGAGGTGAGGGCTAATTTCATTGGGTGGGGCAAATTTCAGGCTGGATGTTAGGGGTGTTCTTGGGCCTGGAGATCACGTCCTGAAGAGGTCTGGGGAAATGGGAGTTGTAGTTCCACATCCTCTGCTCTGCAGCCTAAGATTTTGGGCTTCCCTTGTGAGATCAGATTGGCTGGACAACACAGTCTGAACAGAAGTCTCCCCCACAAACCACATTTGTCTGTCTCAGGATTTAGAAGTCTAAAAATCTGAGTCCCTGCAGTATCTTTTTAATTCTTCAGAAGATCAGTTTTGGGATTTTTCCCCCCCATCCCTACCTTAGATGTAGTGTACTTTTTTTTGCTAGTTTTCTTTCCTGCTTCCTTCTTTGTCATAGTGTTCTGGAGCTCTGTCTGCTGCTGATGTGCTTGTTTAAGCTGTTTCCCTGCTTTGGGCCTTCTGTGGGTGATGGATTTTGACAGGTTAAAAGTTTAAAGTTAGACAGAACTGACAGGAGAGCGTTCCTGCACAGCCTCTGTTACTGAACTCTCCAAACGATTTGGATTGATTTGGGTCTTCTAGTTTGCATCGTCCCCTCTTGCTCAGGGTTACCTTGGAATGTGATGAGGAGAGAGGAAAGCCCAAATCAATTTTAAGTACCTTCCTACACTGGATCATGTTGTTTATAAAGTATTTTCTGTGGGAGACTCTTGAAATCAAATTCTGTCGAGCTTCTTCTTTCCTGTGTGAGTAGTCCCCTAATTCCAAGCCAGAGTACTGCAAACCTATGCTTATTGAACAAGAGCCAGGCAGAACCAAAGAACTGCTCTGCAGTGCTATAAACCCTGGATTTTATTCCTTCTATCCACTGTTTGAGCACTTCCTCCCTATCAGATACCTACCTGGAGCACAAGCAGTTGCACAAAGAGGTCACGTTTTTTTCTCCCATCTCCAAAACAACTTGGAGCTTCAGAGGATGCTGGCTGTGCTAAGTGTGTCCGGTCTCCTGAGTGACATCTCCCTTCTCCCACAGCTCTGCCAAGCAGGATGAGTTGTGCCACGTATCTCCTTAGGCAGGCTGTCCAAGTGCAAAGGTGAGTTTCAGTTGGAAAGAGTAACTACGAGAAAGGGCTGCAAAGGGGAGCCTTTAGCCGTGCTTTTCTCACAAGTTTGCAGAGACCCTTCCTATGCCTGGGTTTATTTTTAGAAATTTTTTATATATGGATCAAACGTTCATACCCTTTAACAAAGTCATGCAAGGCACTACCTCTTCTTCCCCTGGAATGTAAATGCATAGGGTTTTCTACCTCCACCTTCATCTTATTTTGATATGTAAATTTTAATCTGGTGTTTCTATGCCTAGTTTGCTTATGAATGTGCAATCCAAACAAGCTCTGCCGTGAGATGCCCTTCTGAAAAAGACTCAGTATTTAGTTTAAATGTGCTTACCCCCCACCTTGCTTCTCATCGATGAAGGAGGGGAGGAAGAAATTGTTTTGGGTGAGTGTAGGATTACTTAGATATTGATGAATCCAGCTCCTAAAGGTCAGTTTGTTGCTAAAGCTCTCTCTGATATAGGGGAAGAAAAAAAAAACAAGAAAAAGAAAGCTGTTAGCTTGAGCTTTTGCAGTCAAAAGTCTTCTCTTAATGTCTGGGTAGAAGTTGGCTGTCCCTAAGTATTTTTCAGGGTCTGCTCATGTGGCTGAACTGTCAGGGGTCTCGTAGCAAAAACCTGTGAAACTGGATCCTCTTTCCTGGCAAGGGACAATGCCTGCCCCTGCCAAGTACTTCTGCTGGGCTCAGCCAGCCTGCTGCCAGCTCTTGCACGTTGCTTGCTTTCTGGACAGCCCCCACCCCTGCCAGAGGTAAACTCTGAAAATCCAGTCTTCTGATGGTACTGTTTGTTAGCAGAAACTTATCCCATGGTCAGGGATTTCTGGGGAAACCTCAGGAGTGAGCAGCCCCATGATTTTACTGCTGTGAACCTACAGTCTTTTTCTCAGAAGCAGATGAAGTCAGTGATCTTCAAGATCATCTTTGAACTGCTAAAACTTAAGCTAGGAAATATTGTTTTACTGGACTCTTGATTAAAATTGTCATGTCCAGTTATTATTTCAAAGGAAATTTTATTTCCTGTTGTAAAAATTACACTTCTGGAAAAATTCCTAGACAGTAGAACTGAATTTTCCATTCTCAGTTACACAGGAGGTTGTAGCTTAAGCCTGAAATTCCTGCATTTTTTAAAAGATTTCTAGCATCGTTCTTCTAAGCAATTAAAGAACTGTTGCTTCAAACAGAGAAGGGGCAAGAGATTTACTGCATTCTTTGTGAGCTGTTTAAATTCCCCATAATGCTGAAGTCAGAATTATGTTAATGGCAAGTGAAAGATTTTAGTGCTGATTGAAGGTGTGTGGAGTCATAGTAGAAAACAGCTAATTAAAAACCAAATATCTGATGACCTGAAGACAAATCTGTCCCATCCTACTCATCACCTTCCACTATACCCTTCTCACAAATATTTGCTCTGTATTCAGAGAGAAGGTGCCTACGAGTTAAAAACCTAAACAAAACCAAACCCCACAGAGTTGTGACATCTGGGAACCGAATCCTCACTGCTGTTGTGTACTTTGCACTGCTCTCCTTATGAAGTGGCAATTTGACAAGGCACTTTCCTCTTGTCCTGGGAGATGAGGATCTGGCTGATATGCTCGAGTGTGTGTTCCTGATAACAGCAGATTGTTGGCTGTGTGTTGGTTCGGCCCCATACTGTTCTTCCCAATGTGTTGATCGAGGTCAGACAGGAATGTGTTACAGGAATGGGCTGGGTGGAACAGTATCCAGTGTGTTGTGAAATTGGGAGTGTATTTGCTGAGGAAGGGCAGCATGGAGTCCAGATCTGCTGTCAGGCAAGCCACTTTTTTTTCCTCCTAGGAAGGAAGCCCTTTTTTTAGTTCTGACAGCGAAGAAAATGATAACAAGATATCCTTTTTTTCTCCTTTGTCAGTGGTTGAGATTGGATGCTGTGTACAGCATACTGGTTCCACGGTAGGCAACAGCTTCAAAAATTCCCAGCAGGGTGATTCAGAATCCTCCGTCTGTGGTGTGGGTAGTTTATTTCTCCAAGCAGTCACAAGGAGAGAGGAGTTGAGAGTATTGGCATAAGGTTACGAGCTGGAGGTAAAAGAATTACCAAGCTAAACAGAACTGCTGCCTGATCAGGAGTTGAACCACCTTACAGAAGTGAGGGGGCTGGTTAAAAAGGCACAGCTCTGCAGTGAGGTGTGAGTAGTGGGGGTGATGTTTGTTCCTTCTCTGTGTGGTGACCTGGCTGCTGTACATGCCCATCATCAGCCTCAGGTCTCTCACCAAGGAAAGAAGGGAACCTAGAAGGTCATACCTAACATCTGTGAGACATCTCAGAGTCAGAGATGGACCTGAAATGGATCCGTGTTTCCCAAATATTTCTTTTCAGAGCCTTGATTTAGGCCTACAGATAGAAGACCAATTGTTAGCAATCATTAATAGCAAATCAATTAATAGCAATCTATTAAAATGCTAAGCAACTGAAGAAAGACAAGGCAAATTTGCTGAACACAGTGGTGTTTTTAAATCAGAACAGTCATATGCTTTTGTTTACTCTGCTCACTTGTCCCATCACTCTTTGCATGGGTCAAAATCCAGTGAACAAAAGGATGAATAAAAAATGTGATTATTTGACTTCGAGAAATTAGATGTCTTTCAGATATAATCAGCAAGATATTCTCTGCATCAACGAGAATTTGAAATGCTATCAGGAAAATCTGCTTCATACCAGATCAGTTTTATATTGTGGAATTTGGGAATGATAAGCAGGTAAGATTTTGGAAATCATGTAAGCAACTTGAATTGCTGGTTCTTAAGCAATAGGTATGGTATGTGTATTCAGATTTCCTGGGAAAAAGAATCTAAAGTGAAAACCGTTGGGTGAAACTGCATGATGAAAAAATTTAGTGTCCCTTGCTGCCAATTCTTCATGCTCGGTTACCCTTCTCTGGATCTTCCTTGGACTGATATTTGTCCTGTCCTTCAGACCCTAGGATAAGATATTTGGGTTATTTTAATGTCTCTGCAGGGTACTACTCTTTTTATGTATCTATTCCAATTGATTTCCTCAGATAGGCAAGACAAAATTCTTGTAAATCCTAGAAACCCTGACACAGACAGAGCATCATTTGTAAGAGCCTGTTCTTGGGCCCTCAGGCTGTTCCAAGGCTACCATTATAAACCATGGTGAATCAAAAGAATAACAGTGAAACAAGGTACAGGATTTTCTTTTTCTCTAGGGTACATGAGACTGTATCAATTGGGAGCAGAGCAGTGGAGGTTGCATCATAGTTCATCTGTCAATCACAGAACTGATTTTTCTGAAGGCGTGTCACTGTTGCCTGAGCTGCTTCTGTTTGTGCATAGTTCATGACAAGTCTCTATTAAATGATTGCTAATCTGCTGTCCTTCTACATCCTCTCACTTGGGGTGTAACAGGTCTCTCCTCTTCTTAGGAGGGATATGCAGCAATTCTTAGCATGGCAATAGACTCATAAATTAAACCCTAAATTTCAGAGAAATCTCGGTACTTTTGCTGTAAGAAGCTCAGTTGTTTTCAAGGTCTTTTGCTTGTAATACATTATGTTTGAATATTCGTTTTGTTTTGAATCCTATATTGAGATTATCTGTAAATTAAGCTAGTAATGATAATGGAATTTCTTCACAGCCATGTAAAAAAATAAATGTACTCTTTCATAATTTCTTTTCACTAAGCAGTTCTCCCATTTCTTCCTTTTTTTTATCAGGCACAGTTTGATTTTTTTCTTGAATGCATTACTGTATATGAAATGTCAATAAAGCAGGAGGCAGGCTAGCCATCTGAAACTGAATCGTTGGATCAGAGCAGGTCTCCCAAGTTCTTTTCCAGGGATTTCTTATGTAGTTTGTAATAATGAATCAAATTGAGCTGCTGCTTCTGTCTTGGAGGATTTTTCTTTTGATCTAGCCTTTGCTTTGGAAGGCATTCTTAGATTGTATTTCACATTTTCTGTAGCTTTATATGGATTAGGTTTCCTTTCAAAACTATAACTTGACCACACCAACTCATTCAAAAACCATCTCCAATTGTGTTTTTAGAAAAGAGTATTAAGTATTCTCTTTCTTCTCCGGAGTCCAGAGTGGTTTGCTTGTCAGGATCCTGTGTTTGAATAGCTGAGTGATTAAGCACAAGCTCCTAGGTGGTGTTCATGCGTTTGTTTCCATGCTCAGGACGTGAGCCAGGGTCTGTACAGTGAATAGCTGGCGTGCTCTGGGTCGCGTTACAGCCAAGTTCAAGGTGTTGGGCAAACAAGCTGAGGTTATCAGAAGAAGCCTGTTCCCCTTTCCTTCCTGCTCCTTCGGCAGGAAGGGCAGATGAGGGAGTTTGGTGCTTTGCTCTCTGAATGGGCCTGTCCTATATTTGAATGTGGGGTGTGGAAGTAGACCCTGAGGAAAGGGTTGGGAACTGGTTTGTTAGGAGTTTTCTTTTTCCTGCCATGGGTGGGGAACATTTGGATTGGCCTCCTTGCTATATCTTTCTAGGTTATGGCTGAATGTGCAATTAAGAGAGGGTTCCTTGAGCTCAACTGTGAGCTGAGCTTTGCTACACCTCTACCTACCGCAGTAAATGGTAGAGATTAAAATATTCTGTGCTGAGTACTAGAATAGACTAGACTAATGCTTCTCATTTCTGTGACTAAACTGTAAATTCAGCCATATGATGGCAAGGGCTATTCTGCTTTTTCTTTGCAGCCCATGGTACAGCAAAACAGGTTAGGATAGCA
Source organism: Regulus satrapa (assembly GCA_013396955.1). NCBI lineage: Eukaryota > Metazoa > Chordata > Aves > Passeriformes > Regulidae > Regulus > Regulus satrapa. The sequence continues at coordinate 341,600 of VWZN01017393.1, read as the reverse complement.
TGTAAGCCACAGGATAATGAGGATCAGCTTCCAGCCTCACAGCCAGTTTTAACTCTTACAGGTTTTTTCAGTGACTGTATATTTCTGAAGAGTGGTGTAACACTGTTACTGTGTACACTATGGGTCATCAGAGAGGAACCTCAGTAATTTATTTATCAGCATAAATAGCATCTAGACGTTGACCTCTGTAATATGTAAACAATAATAGGGAAGGAAACATGGGAAAGTAGGATGTGTTACTTAAATAAAGACAACATCCTGTAACATTGTCTGTATCAGAATGAAAATTTTTAGTGTCTTACATTATTTTTTCTTATTCTCCATTGTGGGTACCTACTGAGCTGTTTTCTCTGGACCATTACAAATGTTCTCAGTTCACACCTGTTTTCTGGCCATTCTTGGAGTGCACAAGTTGCTTTTGGATTTGGGCATTTGAGTTCAGAGTATCGTGAGAGTGCTGGTGTTTGCACGTTATCCTCACAAAACCTCTGCTTGATTCTTTCATTTCGAACCAAACCAGCACGTGGAGCAGAAATTCGCTTGCGTGTGTTGAGGCAGTACCAACCATAATGCAGGATTTTGATTTCTGAGCTGATATGAGTAGGCATCACTGTGCAACAAGCAGTGGAGTATAATTAGGACATAAAAACTTGTCAGAAACCATAACTAAGCTTCAAGTTATCCACATTCTGTTAAACTTTCATCTTTCAAGACCTTTTGCTTGCGTATGCTCTCAGCTTCTGACTGGAAGGTACAGAGCCATCATCAGAATAAAGGAAAACGGGAAATGTGAGGAAGGAGCTCAAGGCCTCCTCTTGAAGTTTCAGCCTTTATATTAACTTTATACTAACTTTCTACTACTGCACCTCTGCTTGGGAGTGTGTTTCAGTAGGGCTAGCTGTATATGCCAACTCTCAAGGGAGAAAACAAAAATCTACAACATGAATAGGAAGGTAGAATTCTTCTTTTAAAAGGATGTGAACCCTCTATATCCTCTAAGGAAGGCAAGTCACAAGAGGAAGTCCTACAAATTGCCAGATTTTCAGTTCTTTCTCCTCACTGTGACTTCAGGAGCTGGTGATGTCAGAGAGTTGGCATTCCAGACCGAATTGTTGACCTTACCTCACTTAGAGAAGCTGCATGGGTCAGCTCTTCCTTACAAGACATTGTCTTTCCTACATGAAGGATTGCTCATGTTTCATTTAAGCTGATTATGCTGCCTCTCTTTCCTGCTCTCATGAATTAATACCACCGTGCCTGACTCTATCCACTCTGCAAATAGCTGTTGATACAGCTCACAGCTATTTATATCTGCTGGTGTCAACATGACGCAGCCACATGTTCCCAGAAGAAATTATGCCTTTTACAGCTTCTCCATCAATGCAGTTGAAAAGGCTTAAAGCACAGAGATAAATTGAACAAAACTTTAAGTCCTTCTCCATTATTGCCTTTCACTTGAAGAAGGTGCAGGAAGTTGCATGTTATGATAGATTTTAAAGTTTTATTTTAAACCTGCCAGAATTTGCCCTTGTGTTTTTTCAGCTTTTAAACTGGTCTTTTCCAAGCCATGTTGTGTCTAATGTATCCCCGGTGTTCAGCAGCAGATTAGCTTTTTGTCCAGGAATGCAAGCAGAAATGTTTACCATTCTGGTCTAGTAACTTCCTTCCCTAGAAGTAAGTCTTCCATATGCTTTGACATTTTGGTTCCTGAGCTGCTGTTGTAATTGTGCTAAGAAAACCCGGTCAGGATTGAGTAAGTCAGAGGCAATTTTTGCTCCAGATTAGTTGAAGATTTGGGTATCAGAGCAATCTAATGAATCAAAGGGACATACTCATGGACTAGTTGAAAAACAAGTGTGATGTTTCAGGGAAGATGTCTGAAACCCTGATGAATGGAAATTTGCCATTGTATGCCTGCATCTGCTAACAGGTATTTAAAATGCAGTATATTTTTTACCATATGTTTGTGATCCTCTATTTATAATTTGAAGTGTGAAGATGCATTTATAGCTATGTGTCTGGGACAGAGACAGATGAGGACGATGAATATTTGTAAACACTTTTTTCAATCTCAATTTTTTTAGATTGTATTTCATTAAACTCTGGTGCAGAATAGCAGTTCTGAAATAAGAAATAGCAAAGTAATTAATTTCAGTAGTTCAGTATTATTCATATTTCATCCAAAATGTTTCAGTGCTCTTTATTTTGCTGTGTGCATTGGATTTTGACAGAACCTTTCGCTCTCGTGAAATGTGACTCACATGACTGCATTGGAGTGTCGTGCAAAAGCAGCTCATCGGTTTTTATGTACCTGCAAAAGAGTCATTTCCAGGGCTGATGGAACAAGGTGAAGAGTGAGACCATCAATTTTTCTAACTGCCAGCTCCAGAAAAGCGTGACAGTGAGTGGGAGCAGAATCCTCACAGGGTCCTCTAGCAGCCAAATGTAAGGGACTGTGGAGAGGGGACATCAGAGCAGTGCCACATGAGCAAGCTCTCTGAGGTGGGTAACATGAGAAGGGATAAATTAGACTCTTCCTGGGCTTAAGTGAATTTATGGGAACGTCCTTCTCCAAAGGTTTCAGGAGCAGATTTCAATGCCTAGGGGCAAGCTAGAAGCAAAAGGAATTTGATTTGGCATTTATGAATTGCAGAGAATGACAATCCTTAAACAAACAATGACAAAGGGAATAAATATTTCTAAACCTCACAGTGGGGTGAACTAGAAACAGCACAGCTGCAGATTAAGAGTGATGACCAGCATTAAATCATGTTAAAGACTAAATAGCATCACTTGTACTTACTGGTTTTTTTTTAAATTTTGTGAACATGCAGGCAGATCTCTGACTAATCAGAAAGAAGAGAGGGTTGCATTCTGTGTTGTTCTGAACAGGAAACCAAGTTGTGTTCATGCATGAAAACAGGACAGAAAGGGGCCAGACAGGAATTTCTGAGTATATGAGGTCAGGGGTGGGAGTCAGTTATGGTAAATTTGATGATCCTACAGTATCAGAGATAGTTTTGAGATTCCCTTTTCTAACAGAAGGTGAGCTGTGGCTATGACATTTCTGTCACTTTGGTTTATTGTGGTACCAACACTGCTTATAGAGCTTTAAAGACGAGCAAATGAAACACTATGAAATGTTCTTTTCAGGCTGGAAGCCAGATCCAGAAAGAATTTAAGGACCTTGTTGTGAGTTTCCTTCTCACCTCATAGCATCTTCTAGTAAAAAAAGAAAACCACAACAAACCAAACAAGATAACCGAATAAGAAATTAAAACAATAAATGTAACAAACTGAAGCATCTCAATCACATCTCTGTCCAAAAACTTTTAAAAGGTTCACAGATAACCCTTTATTGCTACTGGGAGAGTTAAGAACTGCAGTACGTGATTCTGACATAATAAAGCAACCTGTATTTCTGAGCTCATTCAGTTGATTACTTTGTTTAATATCTTTCATGCCTGCAGTGACAAAGCAGCAAAATTCCCATGACTGAAAACTCCCAAGCAATTACCGTGCAAGAAATAAATTGAGATGTTATGAATCTTTCAAAGTTCTCCTCTCTGGCATAGAAATGCATAATCTGCATTGTTTCTGGGCTGCCAATTTTGTGTCCAGGTTTCATTCAGTGGAAATAGCAGTACAGCATTCCTGTTTCTTCACTCTGTGATAAACCTGTGTTGAGAGATTGCCAGTCTGTTGTGCCTGGTGAGCAGTAAAAAGCAGAACTGAAACATGGACTGCTTCCCCCTATTGTACCAGTTCTGCCAGTCTGCAAAGAGTGAGCGTGGGCCATGCAGTACAGGATGATTTTCAGTGAGACACAACTTCCACACCAGTGCACGACCTACAGTAATCGAGGTGCGTAAGAATCTCAGATTAGTCAAAGGTAGGCTGAAGTTGTTGGTTTGTTTGTTTAAATTACTATGTATGGCAAAAAAACCAACCCTGTAAGGGTCATGTAAATTCAAAATCTGAAAAGAAACATAACTTCAGTTTATTATTACTATAAAATTGTAGAAATGAGGGTGTTAGACTGTTCACTACTATGAGAGAGTTTGACTTATGGTTTAGGAGGATCAGCAATATCCCTGCAATCTCACACAGCTACATCTCTTTATATCCAGCCAACTCTTACTTAGTAGCCACATAGCATAACTTCATACAAATGGTTTCTATGTTTTGATTTATCTGGGTTTTTAAGCAAAACAAATCTGTCATGAGATTAATAGAGAAAGGAGGATATACTTAGCTAGTCCAAAATGTAGAAAATCAGAACTGACCTAATTTTCTTCCATTCTCTGGAAAGCCTTATGGATGATGGAATGTGATGTCTATCGCTCCTATGAATGGATGTCTATCACTGGATCTGGCCGTCAGGTGTGTGAAGTCATTAGAAAACAGGTGAGAAGGAGAACCACACCCTCCTTGGCTTGATTTGTTTCATCGATATCCCTGTGTTACTTTTGTTGCAGTTATTTGCAGAGGAATTAATTACAAGGGAGAGAACCCTTCAGGGCTCTAGAAGCACTGAGCAGAAAGGCTCTGCTTCAACAAACTTAGGCAAATGCCAATTTACACTTAACTTATGGTTAAAAGAACTGATGTGAGCATGCAAGTAAGGAAAGGAGTCCAGGTCTTCAGCAGCCCAGTTCAGTGTCACATAACAATAGATGCTGTATGATAAACTGTCTTCCTTCCTGTACAGGAAGGTTCAGGAGTTAACTGTGCTTTCTGAAATCATCACAAATAACCATTTGTTCAAAATCATGTCACAATGTTATGGTGGCCTTCACTCAGGATTTTTGAGTGACAAACCTTTTAGATACTGAGGACCATTAAACTATAAGACACTTGTTAATAGGGACACAGTTATTATAACTCACAAATTAGCTGTCTAATGTATTTTCATTAATTGCTTGCATTGAAATAAGTACTTTCCTTTACAGATATTCTTGGTATTTTGTAAGCTTTTTATGGGAAACAGGTGATGTTTGGATGAAGGTGACATAACCCTTAGAGTAGGTTTTGGCAGATGAGTTTTAGGCTTTGTGGAAGCAAGCAAAGAATTTGGATTGGCAAAGTAAAATGAATGTCTGCTTTCCAGTTCTCAGGCGTGTGTGAATAGTGTTTGCTGTAGCCTAATTGTAGTGGTCTCGTGTTGCACATCCCCTTTTCCTGTCTCGTTCAGGCTGGCTCTGGGTTTTGAGCTTTAAAAAAGTACAGGTGCTTTGCAGAGCAAAATTTATTGCTCTCAGCAAAGGAGTGCTCTGGGATCCTCCTGGATCTCTAACAGCTGCATTCTTTCAAGCTTGGTAATGTATTTAGTGATAACGAAAGTAAGTAGCTCATTGTGTTGGTATGAGCCAGGTGTAACATAAATAGGCATTGTGCAAATTTATCCAGACTACCAAGGCAAATTATTTCAGGTTGATCCTGGCCTCCTGTAAACACAGATGGATATCTGAGGGGAGAGTCTTTGTCTGAAAGCTTCCCACTGTTATCTGTAGCTCTGACACCTAGAGATCTTCCCAAGGAGTAAAATGCTTGACTGCTTCCAGAGCAGGATCCCTGCCATATTGCCTTGACAGAGCAAATGCTAATCAGTTGCTTAAACCCTTGAAACAGCTGAAGATCCAGCAAACCATTAGAAGAGAGCAGCTTCCAAACTATGCACACAGAGTGTCCCCTTCCTAGACCTGGAGTTCTCCAGTGACATGGAAAAGGAGCATCAGAGGAGATCAAAATGCTGCGTGTCACTTCATGCATTTGTGACCAGCAGGCAGATTGTAGAAGAGCTTTCTGGAGGGGAATCATGAGCATGCTGGTGTTAGTTAGCTGAAAGCTATACTGTTTAAAAATGTGATTGATGCCAAGCCTTTAGAGTTAACATTAGCCCCAGGCAGAGCAGCATGTTGGAACATTGGCCTCCAGTTCCCGTTGGTCTCATCACTAACCTATCCTCTTGCTGTCAGGGCCTGGATGTGAGGAATACCTGAAGCTGTAATAATCAAGACCTGATGAACATGTAAAACTGGGTGAAGGGGAATTACTGGAAACCTGAGACCCCTCCCTGCATTTACACAGCAAACACCTTCATAATTGATGTGTGTATTTATTTCATTTTACTAGTTAAAAATATATAGTAGATAGTGCCTTGCTAGGTTAAACATTTAAGGTACAATGAGTCATTCGCAATACTAAATGAGAAATCTTGATCCCAGAATTTTTTTTTTTTTTTGAGGCAAATCAGTGCTTTAAATGCATATCTCAAACTGCTTGTTAAAGTAAATGCCTGTGGTATGACTGGGCTGGAAGGATGAAAGAGAAAATTCACTGTGCTTTCAAACTGGAGCATATATTGCCTGCTCCATCTTCAAGTTTTATTGCAAGTGCTGTGGTTTTACCCAAGTGGACAGCAGCTTGGCAACATTTTCCACCTTCTTTTGCTGTATATTTATTTATCAGCAGTAAACTCAAAAACTAGTCAGTAAGACTGTGGTGTAAATCTCTCTCTGTGCCCAACCCACAAAATGTTATTAGTCAGCTGCTGCCCCAGCCAGAAAGTGTTAGCTCCTGAGTTTGGGTTGAGGTGGCTCAGCTTGGGAGACACCAGGTTCAATATGTGGAGTGCCAGCCAGCCTGGCTGTTCTGTCAGAAACAAAAGGCCTGTGCACAGTCACCCCCTTCCTCTGAAGAAAAGGCCAGTGTGTCCAGGGAAAGAAGAACTTCCACCTGTTAGCTGTTATCAAGAGAAGGTGGGTACCACCTCAGCAAAGAACCTGTCAGGTACTTCCTTTAATTCAGTACATGTCTGCTGCCACAACATTTTCAGCTCTGTGTTTTCAGCACAGAGTCATTGAATAGTTTGGTTTGCAAGGAACCTTTAAAGGTCATCTAACCCTCGTGTAATGAGCAGGAACATACTCAATTAGATCTGGTTTGCTCAGAGCCCTGTCCAACCTGATCTTGAATGTTTCCAGGGATGGAGCACCTACAACCTCTTTGGGCAACCCGTCCCAGTGTTTCATCACCCTCATTGTAAACGTTTCTACCTAATGTCTTGTCTAAATCCCCTTCTTTTAGTTTAAAACCATTGCTCATTGTCCTATCACAAAGGGCCCAGTTCAAAATAACCCCCCTTTACTGCTGTACTGAAAGGCAGCAACAAGGTCCTCCTGGAGCCTTTTCTTCTCCAGGATGAGTAACCTCAACTTTCTGCACAGGAAAGGCCCTCTGGTCATTTTTGTGGCCCTCCTTTGGACTGGTCCCAACTCGTCCACGTCCTTCCTGTGCTGGCATGTCTGTAAGAAATGGAGTCCACTTTCTGGAGTGATCACTATGATAAATTTAGAAGGTTGTTCCACATCCAAGACTTCTTTATGGGCATTAGTTTACACTTTTGCAGAGACTGGAAAGCTGATAGTATTATATCCAGTCAGAGAAGCAGAAGCAGCAGAATGTCATTACATGTAAGGAATCTTTTCTCTGATGTAGGTGTTGTACTTTAGATCTGCAATAACCAGAATGTTTATTATTTACAATTATTATGGCTTGGAATGATTATGAAGTGGTAGAAAGAGCTTTCATCAGCATCCCTTGAATTGCTGCTCTGTCCACAAATTCTAAAATGCATTGACATATGCTATCAAATCCTGTCATTCACCTTGCCATTTTTATTTTATTTGTCTTTTTTGCTGTCTAACCAGAATGATGTACAGCCAAAAACATATCAGTTATTTCACCTGTGAATAAGAAGATAATACACACGTGACTAAGTTGCCCGTGTCCTTTCCTTTCAAATGAATTTGTGTGGAATTCACAGCTCCGTTTCCACATGCTTGTGGCCTATATCAGAGAGCCTAAAGTAGGGTGAATGTACATAATGCCAACAAATATAAAGAGTTCAGTTCTCTGTCTGTGACTCTGACACCTCCAAGTACCATGTGCTAGCTTGTTTGTGGGGAGGTTGAGTCAGATATGTTGGTGAAAAAGCAGCAGATTTCATCTAGAAAGAAAAATGTGATTATGTTGGAAGAGCCAAAGACCAACCACCACCAAAGATTATGGCCCCAACCCCAAAGCACCCAGGTAAGTTTGCAGAGCTCAGTACAGCAGCTGTCAAAAGACATTAGAAGTCAGAATGCATTTCCACAGTTGTTTCTGTGAGATCCAAAATACCTTTTGAGCTACGTTGCACTGTAGAGAACGGCTTTGTTCTTTTAGAGCAGGTTCAGGAATGGGTTGGATGTGACAGAGTCTTCAGCTGGGTTCTTTTTTCATTATTACTAATTGGACAACCATACAAATATTTGTATTATTGTTGATCAACTGTTAGAGTTTGGGGAACAAGCATCAGTCTTAGTTAATCAGTAGCTCAACATGATTCTTTCTTTCTTGAGTTTACGAAGGGAGCTACAAGTAAATGGCCTAGGAAGTAGCCCTGTATAAAAGGGGTTGGATAGGAGATAAAGGGATAGTGGATTATCAACAGTCGTGGTTTGGGGCTTTTTTTGTTGTGCTTGTTTTAATCAACAATAAAAACCCCCACAATTGAAATATTTAATAATTTAAACAAAAGAAAATCAGTATGTTGCAAGAAACATTGCCCTAACACAGGAGTATGTGGCAATTGAGAGCAGAAATGCCCTGGGCCACAGAAGTCTGCTTTCTTGTTTCAGCTACAGGAAATAAAAAAAGAAAGCACAGTTGCCTAGTTAATGCAAGAACTAACTCAAATTTGAAAGTCTTCCTGTTAAGAAATACTCCTTTCATAAACGTGAAAGTGTGCTCTTCATAATTACAATCTATCTTCCACCTAATTATTTCTTATTCAAGAAAACAAAATTTAGCATCCCCCATACAGAAATTGTACTATCAGATACTGTTACTTTGTAACTAAGTGTAGCATGAGCTGGTTTTCTTTTTTTTTTTTTTTTTTTTTTTTTTTTTTTTTTATAATT
>VWZN01017393.1:309602-332573 GCA_013396955.1 Regulus satrapa | reverse complement strand
TTTTTTTTTTTTTTTTTTACATCATATAATAATTTTTTTCATATAACTTCTACAGATTCTCTCAAGCTAGAAAATATATACAGATGCTCATGTGTCCAGTCCTTCTGCTCTGCAAGCTTTTAATGCAGTTTTAATGCATCTATTGGTGTAGAATCCAGAAATAATATTTTGCAAGCCTAATCCTGTTCTTTTATTTTTAAAATATTTTTCTCTTTCTGTTCTTTTTTCCTCCTCCCCTTCTCTGCTCTGAACAGTGTGCAATTCAGCAATGGGATTTCCTGGAGGCAGAGAAGTGTCGTAGCCCATTGCAAGTCTTCCACATGTTCCATAGTATATTAAAAAGTTGTGCTGTCAAAACCACATTCCCACCTGTTACCTTTGGAAATGCTGTTTTATTTTTGTCTGGGAAGAGAGGCAGGGGCCCTTATGGATGTTTCTTAGGGAAACAGCAATTTGCACTGTGTGTACAGCTCATGCCTCTGAATTGTCGTGTTTGTAGACTCCTGAGTTTCACATTGTAAATGTTGGCACTCAGCTTTCAAGTGATGAAAGACTGAGGAAGTACACAGAGGTGTGATAGAAATGGGAGCAGAGAGCTTGCCAAAGCCTGAAGCATTTTGCACAGTTAAAAAGCCAACAGTGTCCTTCTGCTCTTGGCTCCTGTACTTTGATTCAGCTGTCCAGTAGATGTAAGAATAAGCTTGTTTTCATTGAAAACATATTTGAATTGAATTAAGAGTCTTCTCTGCTCTTACTGTTGTAACAACATGTATTGCAAGGATCACAGCATATCCTCAGTGTGAACTTCAAGAGAAATTTGAGTATAAGGCAGACATTTACAGCAAGACAGATACACTTGTACTGCTTTTAGACCTAGATTTCAGCAGTCAGACTAAAATTTCCTATGATGCCTTGAAGAATGAGTATTTAAAATGTGTCTCCTTTCTCTCCTGTTTGAATGAAAGCAATATGCTTACTTAGGAGACAAGATGAGCAGGTAGTGCATTTCCTGCTATGTGTCTTCCTGCACTGTCCAGACACTGAAACGTGTCCTTCATCTGTGAATTCCCCTTATGTTGTTATTTGTGATCACAGTATGGTTTTGACTGTGCTAGTCAGATCCTGCGATTTGGACTTGAGAGGCTGAGGGGCTTGGAGTGGTGTGATCTCTCCCTGAGTTGGACAGGACACCTGGCACCAGGTGTAGTAGCAGTGCCCTTCTGTGGTAGGTGTTATGTGTATTCTGAAAAGCAGTGTCCGGAGAAGAGCTGGAAAAGTTAAACGTGAGGCCCTACTCAGTGTTTAGCTGACAAGATCGCTCAGTACTCCTGATACCATTTATATGTGTTATACTTGTTGGTCGTAAGTACTTTTCAGCCTGTTGAGAAGCAGTTTCTTGTATGTGCTTGATAATATGTACAATATCATGAGGTCCCTATATTCAGACCATTACTAAGGTTACATTTGTACTTTACCATTGATTACAGGTTAGGAGTATTGCAACAGCCCCACTAAAGACCAGAGCAAGCACATTTTTCCTGAGGGAGTAGACTTCTGAAAGCAGCAGTTAGATCCTTCACGACATAGCTTCTACCTTAGAAGAGGCATGGACTCCTTTCCTGCCTCTAATACCAGACCTAATTATGCACTTCTGTGCTTAATGATGCATTACTGTGTTGGGTAGGGAAGGCATTACATTCCCTGTTGTGGAGCTTGACACGGTTTTTGTTGACTTGCATTGCTATTATTTTTGACCAAGTAAGGGAGTACTTATTTCCAGACTGATGCAGTGGTGTCTGAAATCAGATTCTGAATCTCTGTTCTTAATCTCATCACGTTCTAATTTCTTTCTGTATGTTGATGCAGCTTTAAGTGAGTGGTTTGATTTTTAGTCAAAGCCCAGGTGGCACTGGATGCAATATAGGATTGATTTCCTGTTCCACCTTGTTTTCTTGAAACAAAGACGAATTCAGTGATGTCTGTTATCCTCCCTCACCAACTGTGAGACTGACCCACAGTTTTTCTTATAAAAAGAAGACACTTCAGTTTCACCCCCTTCAAGGGCTCACTTGAAGCTGTGAAATTTATCCTACCAAATTTATCTTTCCAATGAAATGTGACAACATAGCTTGAAAGTGTCAAAGGTTGTAGCTTTTTTTAAGAGTATCTGTTTTCATCTCTCCAGAGGTTATTAAAAAAACTAATAACAACCTTGAGACTAGATGGAAGGAGAGCACCTGTACAAAAACAATCTCTGTAAAAACAATAACAAAACCTACCAACATTTGTGTGATCCAGGGTAGGGTGGGAAGGGAAGCGAAAAGATACAAGTTCTCCCTCCTTAAGTGTTTTCTTCCTATCTTTTTCTAAGTGAGAGGTTTCTGTATCTGGAGCCGTGGCCCCGAAGGGAAAAAATGGATTAGAGTGAGATATCACGTTGCAGAAAATTAGTGTTGCAGTTGTCCCTGTACACAGACAGAACCTTGGGCCTGAGTCATGCCAAGTCTGGCTTGTCACCCAGTGGATTGTATGTCACTGCACATGTCCATGCCAGTCTTTAATGCACTTGGAAGTGAAATCTAGGGATTGGATTCTCACACATTACTGAGAAGATTAAACCCGTGTCATTCATGACACCAAATATATTTAGGGATTTTCTGCAGTCAGGAATACTTGAGGAGAAGTATCTGTCTGGTTGACTGTTGGGCTTTACGATGATTCTGCTCATACTGGGTACTCCTGTTGTTTGACTTCAAGCAGTGAACTGAAAGCATGCCCTATAATGAATAAAACTTAGCTGGAAAGAATTCTTTTGTTCTTACATGGGTTTGCTGTCATCTCCTGAAATTTTATTCATTTCCTTTTGGAAATGTCTACAACAATCAAAGCTTGATATGGTTGCCAGCCATTTGGTTTAAATAAACAGCTGTATTGATTTACAGAGATGCTGGGCCCTGTGCCAGCTTTTTCTTTGCATTACTAGAGAGTCCAAAAGGTCTCTGACACAGTGTGCCCTTGGCTAAGCTCTCTCTCGTCTGCTACATCCTACTGTATTCAGATTCTTTCTACATGTGAAAGAGGACTGGACATTAAGAATGTAACAATTTATGGTGTGGAAACTGGAAGTAGCCAGCTAGCTCTTGGCTTGGTTCTTTTCATCCCCAACCCACATGTTTCTCAACCCCTCTGGGAATCCCAGCATTTCCTTTTAAGCTGCTTTAAACATTATTCTGCTTCTCCATCTCTGCTTTTTATATTTGAGAAAGAAATTCCCTGGAAAATGGCTTTATTTGAGACATTTCCTTTCAGGGAGTATACTAGAGGAGAAAATATAATTAGAGTGGAAGGCACTGACTAGAGGTTTAATACATTTGTCCTTTAACAGGCTATTTTAACACTGGGAGTAATATAGCTAAGGCAAAACAGGCTGTAAAATCCATTTTAAAAGCTGGCTAAATCCTAAGCTATGGTTTTTGAGTTAACCTTGCACTGCCATGGCAACAGTGCTGCCAAGCTAGCTCAGATGTGTTTGTGGGAATGATGGCAGCATAGCCCAGAGTGTCCCTCTCTGCCAGAGAGGCAGTGTCCTTTCTCTGCATCAAACAGGGCATCCCAGGAAACGGCCTGATAATCTCTGAGGCCACTTAGCTCTTAAAGCATGATCAGTGGGAGTAAGCCATCTTAAACTTAGATGGTCTGGCACCCGAGTGCTGCTGTGGAAGTTTAATTTCTTGTGTTTGTTGAGAGTCAGAATGACTAAAGGTAGAAACTACCAGCTGTTCAGTCTAGTGGCAACTGCCTCTTTAGGAAACCAATAATGTGACTTGTGATAAATGCTGGGATACAAATGTGATCATAATTTGGAACTTCCAGTAAATTCAGACTAGCATATAACCAGGTAGAAAAAAGAAACATAAGGATCTTTATTCTCATGGCTTGTGATCAGCAGACAGCTTTCATTTCAGATTGCTGAGTTGTGTGATTAGTTGATATGGCACTTAGAACTTTTTTCACCTTGCTCTTCTGGACTTTGATGTCATCAAACTCTTCAGGTCTGCAGGCCTGGGCAGTCTGAAGAACCTTGCAGCATCTCCAGAAGCAACAGTGGTTCAAGGAGCAGCTCCCTTTGGGGTTCTGTCAGCTCATCTGGAAGTTGATTTTTGGAGGTAGACTCTGCTATTTGCTACGCTGCCAATGGAGACCCAAAGTCCAGTAACATGGTAACCTGTTTTTAAATCTCTTCTGACACCAAACTGTGATTATTCTAAAAGACAGGATTTGCTCTGCTAGCCTTGGAAGTTTTCCAGAGTCTAGGTTGGCATTCCCTGGCTTCTTTTTTCTTGTTCTTGAGTCACTACAAATTTATCCATACTGGGAGGAGAGCAGGATGTGTCAGAGTGGTGCTCTTTGCAGCTGTGTTCTAGGCCTTACTTCATGTCTCTATGACTTAAAAATGTGGAGCAATACATTGAATCAGTTTGTTGATGCTGCAACCTTGAAGGGTTTTGTTTTTTCAGCTCTGGATTTGTTAAGATTTTTTTTTTTTTTGAGTGCCTTAGTTGTATACATGTACATTTTTCCTTCTGCTTTGCATATAGATCTCACGGGGAAGATAGCCAGCAGACTTCATGTATACGTTATGGATTTCTAAAGGATAAAGGATCTTACTGGTTGATCTGATAAACAGCACATTCCTTAGAGAGCAGCAAGGGCCTGCAGGGAACTCTTTGACATCCATGACCACTGGTGAGGTGTTGCAGAGCAAGCTAAGGTCATTCCAGAGGTTATGTTTTGATCTTCTATTTCTTTAGGTCAGCCTTAAGTGGAGGGGATTAAGGGATTTTTAGTAGTCTGTGTGAGGGGTGCGCTGCTGGCGATAGCCTCAAAAAGAATGTTTGTCATTCCCACCGCCTGCTGTGGGAAACTCATAGGATCACTTCATCAAGTGCTGGGATTTCTAGAGTCTTAAGCAAGAAAGAGCCTGAGGCAAGATACATCTTTCTTACCTGGCTGTGACTTTTCTACAGCAGATGCTGTTTTGCAGCTTTTTGATTGATTTATCCTACCATCTTAACTCTGGATTTAGTCAGAGAAAGGAGGGTGGGAAGAAAGTAAGCATTTTATCCAAAGTCTTTCCTTTGGTTGTGCTCATGTTAAATTTAATTTATAGCTGTTTAGATCACAATACTTAAAAGAAAAGTTGTTTGCCTTATAATCTGCTATTTGTCCCAAACCCTGTCTTAATAAATTAGCTCACACGATCATATGCTTAAGTCATTTTACTCAATCTTCTGGTGTTAAAAAGCGACATCAAAGTGTGTGTTTGGCCTGAGGGAAATCAGTGCAGTGAAAACAGGGGATTCTCTCGGGCCAAGCTGCGAGTCCCAGCCCTGGCACTGTTCACTTCGTGCTGTCATCTGGGTGCGAAACCTCCCGCTCCCTGTTTCGTAATCCGGCCTGTGCTGTGCAGAGGCTGCACCCACACAGAGTGAGGCTTTGTGGCCACAGGAAGGCTGCACTCCTCCACGTACATTAGTGGTGCTGAGAAACCAGGTTTATTGGCTGGTGTGGCTCAGCACAATGCAAGTTTTTCCACTTTCAAAATCTGGACTGGCTTTTGTTTTCATAAAGCAGCATATCACACAGTCCTTAGCCAGAAGGCACTAGAGAGGTTGAACCTTTTAACAATTCTCTCTGGATTTTAAACATACACATTTTTGTAGCTTCTACTTTGAATATAATAACTGGTTATTTTATAGAGATATCCAGGCCTGGAGGTCTCCAGGTGCTTTCAGAATGTTAGCAAAGCTCTCCTTTATTGTACCCTTTATCTGTCATCTCCTTTCTGCTTGACTTAGCTGTAATGTCTCCCAGTGGCTGCCAGTACTGCAGTCAACATCAAAGCAAAGAACTCTTCATTGTCCTTGCTCTGCACTATACTTACATGTCCCAAGTCTGATCAGAAATCTTCTGAATTAATCCTGCCTACCAGAGTCTCAATAAAGACAACAACAGTATGGCAAAAAAATCTCTGAATCCTGAAAGAGAATTTTGTATGTAAATATTTGCTGAAGAGAAAGATTCTGATTAGGTTTTTAATTGTGACTTCCTGATTTTGTATCTTGTATTATTCGAACCCTCAGTTACTCATAGCTATTTGTCACAAAATCCCAGTGACATTTCAAGAAATGAATTGTATTGCTTGAAAATATGGTACACCCTCAGAACAACCAAAAGGAAACAGGTTTGTATTGCAAGACACAGACAGTGGAACCCGTCTGGTTCACAGATGGGAGGGTCTTTGTTGTCTTTTCATCGCTAATTGTGTTACAGAACTGGTTTCTTCCATCAGGAACTTATAATAAGATAATCTAATTATGAATTTGTTCACCAGACAATTTTCCTTTGAGAATAATCAAATCAAAGCTTCTTAAAAATTTTCTACCTCAAATGCATCCTTTGCTTGATGTCCTAGGTGCTTCTTTCCTGGGTTTCTCTCTTACCCTTGGTGATTGTTCCAGAAAAATAATCTTTCACTATTTTAATGTCCTTCCATTGTGAAGACCTATCACTTTAAAGATATAATTATCTTATTCTTGTGCTTTCCAGAAGCACAAATATTTGGAAGAATACCTATATTTTAAAAAAAAAGTTAGTAAGAATGAAGGCAAGAAGGTGTTATTATGTTATTAGAGGCCTATGCTCCTCCCCATCACTGCAGAATGTGAACATATTCCATGTAAAATAGCAAGGCCATTGTGGAGTATCTGCAACCTTCAGAATGTATTCTGTCTCATCTTTTCAGATAATTATAAACAACAAATAAAATTCATGTCATAAATGACTGGCTTTTGTAAATGTACAGTTGTTATATTGGGTTCTTGCCTTTTAAAAAAAGATCATTGCATCTACTGGCACGATGTGATCCAAGAATACTGTTCCATGACTGTTGTTTCTTTCCACATCTCCAAGGAAATCTGCAGGTTGTTGTTGAAGGAAGCACAGCCCTTATTGCTGGCCATTGCCACATCTGCTCCAGCACTACAGCAGCAAAAGTGTCAAGTGTGGCATCGGGTCACTCTGTGTTCTCAGATAGATGGATGGCACCACCTGCACAGGTTTGCCTTCATATTTTCTATTTCTTTAATTTTTAGGTTTCCCTCTCTCATTATTTCAAAATTAAGCCACACAAAGCCTGCCCCCAAAAATCCATCTGCTGACCAGAGCTGTTAAATGCTGGTGCCAGAGAAATGAGTCTGGCCTGACTGGACTAATTAAGTTGGCCAATGCACTCGAGACAAGCTCAAAGAGTCACAGTGGGAAAGGGGGAGAGAAACACCAATTTCTTATATGCAAGTATTAAAGGAAACCAGCTGCTCCAAAATACCCTTGGTTAGTGAATGTCTCCACAGGCAGTCTGCTAAGAGAGCAGTATCTGGAGCTTAGTAAAGCTGACATTTTAAAAAGCAGTACTTGAAAAACAGAAGGATCCATTTTAAATTTTTTTTTAAATCCACTTCCCCTTTGTAATAATTTGCTTTCACCCTAGCTTCTAACAAATTCTATTTTAGGCTTCTGCAACCTTTTTGCAAGACTGTTAAAGGGTATATGGTGGAACCATCCTAGCAGGAGGGTCCTACACAAGTTACTTTACCCCAGGGTAAGAGCTGTGTGCTACAGCTCTCTTCTGTTTTTGAGCAATTGGAGCATCATTGGACGGCCTCAGCTCCAGAGTTTTTCATGTTGCTGCTGATTCTGTGTGCTTTGTTGATTATGCTGCACCACTTTCACCTTTAATGTTTTTTTCTGGTTTTTTAGACAAGAAGACCGAAATAACAATGGTTGGAAAATTGAACCAATAGCAAACATCAAGCCAAAAGTCCCACATCTTCCTTGGCATCTTGTTACTGAAGGATCTAGGGGACATGTCTCATGTCTTGTCCAATATCTTTATGGCATAAGCTGGCTGCTAATTTTTGGAAGTGTTGATAAATCAGATCTCCCAGCTGAAGTCCAGTGTGAGTAACCATATTCTACCTAAAATTGCTCTGCAGTTGCATTTGAACATGTTCCTGACTTCCCAGGTTAAATGGTGTGACACAAGAATTGCCAAAGGGTATGTGCCAGCTCTTAGCTCTCTTTCAGACATGCATACTCTCTGAGAAAGAGGAGAGGGAGTGCTTGTCCCTATAAAATTAGTTGTTAGTGATGTTCCCTATGGCTCTTCGTAGAGTCTGATACACATCTTCATTGCAATGAGTTTCCAATACAGTGGGGAGTATGGGGAGTATCCAGCTGAGATTCGTTGTGTGATCAGTTGTAATGAGGAAACAAAGCTGGTGGACTCAGAATTAACAGAATTCGTCCTACAGCTGAGCTTTGTATTCTCAAATCCTCACAAAGAAAAACAGATTCTTGCCTTTTTCCTTCTTTTTAAAATTTTTTTTCTTACTACTGCATCAAAAAAAGGTGCAAAGGGAAAAACAAATTATTATTTTTTCAGTATTACATTATGCTTTTCTGTATCTGGGTAAAGTCTTCTACTAAATAATCATGACAGCAAGGTAAGGAGTGAACAGGACTTTCAGAAGAGATGTTCCAGCAACTGCTTCACTGTTTGCTTACTTAGGAGACCTGAGTGTAAGTCCCACCTCTCAGGGCATTTTCTACCTACCAGGTAAGTGGTTTTGCTCTTCTGCATCTCAGCTCCTCACTTGCACAGTAAGTCAGAGAGCCTTGCTAGAGCTTGCTGCAGTGAGTACCAGCTCACCGTGTTTTCACTGGCTGGGAAACATTGCAGCACTGCTACTTCTTTTCTGCTGAGAATGTTGGACTGTGGTTCTAGCAAATGCTCTTCCACACTTGACTTGTTTCTTACTTCTCTACTTAGAGACTAGAAAAGGAGAGACCCAAGCCAGTGTGGAGGCTGTTTTTCAAAGAACTGGTGCCAGAGTTAGAATTTTGGTCCAAGTGTGAGGGTGTTTGTGCTTTTGCTTGCTAGTTCTCTTACTCCACAGAAAATGCTGCAGATTCTTTGTGTGTGTGTGCACAGTGGAAGAACATGCCCAACTGAGATCCTAACACAGATGAAACAGAACTCCAAAAGTTCAAAGTTGATACAATCCAAGTTCTTGCTACTAGGGGAAGGAAAAGCTCCTCTATTTTTTCCTTTATTAAAACAAACAAACAAAAATCCCAAACAAGCAGTAAAAAACCAAACCAACTCCCACCCCACTCATCTTCCTTTTAAAATGCATGCATTTAAATCAGCACACTGCTCTTGGAGATGGAAGAGAGAGAGAGTTCTATTCCCAAAGCCTGTTTTTAATCATCAGATGATTTTTGAGAAAACCTCTGAACATTCAGCACTTGTGGTCAGTTTTCCCTGCCCAAAAAATGAGTGGTTTTTGCAGACATTCCATAAACACAGGAAGCTTTGACTGTGTCTCTAACAGATAGGGAAACAGAAAAGTAACATACACACAATATAAAGGCAAAAGCTAAATTTGCCATGATAGCTCAGATGAATGTAGTCCAGAAATCTGACTCTATAGCCAGAGCCAGATGTTTCAGACAGAATACCCCAAATCTGTAATGTACAATTCTGACATAACCTGCCTGGTTTAGATTTCTTTCTGATTATTGATTTTCCTTCCTGAAGCATGGCACAATATTCTCTTTGAGTCTCTCGTTTGATTTTGTTTCTTTGGAGGGGCAAAAGGAGCAGCATAAAAGGCTACAAAAAACTGCTGTGAAGAATTCCCATGCTGTTTAGCTTCCTGATCATCTTATAACTGATTTTAATTTTTATATGGCAAAATATTAGCCTCTGTTTTATCTGCTGCAGGAAGTTTCATGGATTCGTGCTTTATCCAAGTTTCCATCCATTTAAATTTTTTTGTTTTCTAGCTCCTTAGTGTTTCATATTTCTTCTAAAGAGTAGCTAAAAAGAAATTCCTGAGTATTTTTTCCTGCACCATTTGTTGGTTTTCTGTAGCCTAATTGATGCTAGTTTCCTTCCATGGGATTTTTCTAAAGACAAGTCTTTACTTTTTCTGATTCCCTCACCAGTCTTTCTCCTCAGTTTGGCTTTTGCCCAGTTGCTCACCAGAACTGAAGCCACAAATACAGATGAAAGTATCCCTTTCCCTTTCCAATAGCCTTTTAATATTGTAATTATTTTCTTTTCCACATGAGTGTTAACCTTTCTAACCTCATCAGCCCGATGAACAGAGATTTTTTTCAGAACTGTCAGCAATTAGCCACCCGAGCAGTTAGTTATTAACAAATTCAGAACATTTTTCCCAAGGTATGTTACTTTTCTCTGACATGTAAAGAATTTACCTGATGTTAGTCTGTCCATTTTTTTTCATTTCTACCCAGTTAAAAGTACAGGAGAGAACCTTTAACTGAGACATCCCTAACACTTTATAATGATTTCTGTGAATAAATTTTCATTGTTGGAATAGCTGAAACCAAGGGCTTTTAATCATTCAGAATTTAGGATTACAAATCAGAATGATGTCATGGTTTTTTTAGAATCAGTATTCTTTGATGACCTTCCTAATTTTTAATTTGTCTTCTAAAATTCTCTGTTAATACAATTTCTTCCTTCCCAGATTCTGTCATCATTGTCAGCCTGTTTGTCAACAGAAACCCTGTTCCAGAAATTTTTGTTCTGAGGAAATGTTTGATACTGAAAAAATTAATCAAATGAGACAAAACAACCTCCCAAGATTTTAAAATCTTCAGCATAGTGAAAAAAAATGCTAAGTATCTTTCATGGTATGATATAATATCAGTGGTATTAAAATAACAAAGGAAAACAGGAAAAAAATAGTTTTACTTTTAGCCGCGTGTATTCCTCCAGATGTTTCAGATTTCCATTGCACTCTTCTGTGGTAAATTCCTCTGTGAAAAGTTTGGTTACCATTTCATCAAGAGAGGGCTCCTTATTTTTTGGTGTGGTTTTGTTTTACCCCAACTGCTCTGTGTTAACAAAGACAAGTTAAAATATTGTATGTTCTGTTGCACTCTACAATTAAGAATTATAACATCTAAAATATTGTGTTCAGAAAAAATCCCTAATAACATATCATTATTGGGTTTATGCTGAAAGCTGTTTTATTTGGTTTGGTGAAACTCTCTGTTAGCATCCCAGTTGGTTTCCAGTTAAAATCTGCTTTTGATGTATCCCTGCTCTATCCTTCTGCTTTCTCAAATCAACTCAGTCTGAAACCTGGAAATTCCTGTCCCATGACTGATGGACACTGATGCAGCTCCTCCTTGCAAGCTCTGGTCCCTGTTCCTTTGGGTGTCCTTTCAAATTGGTCACTAATAAAGAACAAAAGACTCCTGGCCCTCCAGGCTGCTTTATTAAACTTGCTGGCATGGTAGCACTGCCATTTCCAGCCTTAAGGCACATAGGATAGGAAATATTGTGTTTTACCAGTGTAGTCAAGTGACAACATGGTGCCTAAGTTGCAAATGTTAAAGTGATGCAAGTGATGTACACCAAAACCTCATCTGAAAGGGAACTCTCAATCAGCTACTCTTAAAGAAACTGTCAGCAAACTTGGAGAATTCCCTGCTGATAATCAAGTGTCATCTGACCCTACCAGGTAAAGGCTAAAAGTGATTTACTTTGGGTTTTTTTTTAATTGAAAGCATGCAATGTCTTTGCATCCTTCATTTTGCAGGACCATTTTTTTTCAGCAGTGTTTTTGGCTGGTTCATCCATCACAAGCTTCTGTGGGAGATGTAGGCAGTCCCTGTAAAGGCAGGGTGCAGAGTGGATCACATGCAGAATTTCAAAGGCAGAAATGCAGCAGTGAGGCCCCTTTTTCTCTGTAACAAGATATCTGTGCCACCAGTGTCACTGGACCCAAAAGGTTTTCACCCAGTCCTGTAGCCCTGTGGTTTTGTCCACGAAGAGCTTGGGATTCTGTGGACAAAGGGTGCCCATGTTGGTGTTAGAGATACTGGATTTTTATCTTGAAAACAAATGGGGTTTTGTTTAGTTGGTCAAAATTAATAGGGTTTTGTTCAGTGGTCAGTTGGTCAGTGGGATATTTTTTTTTCTGTGTGATAATTAGGCATGGATAATTAAATACAAGATTTTAGCAACTTTGTGGAAGTAAAAGACTAAAGGACCATTATGAATAACTGTTGCAGTTGTCAACATTTCTATGCTGTTTTGAGGGGATTAATATGCAACCACAAAAATTTGTTCCAGGCAGACACTTGGCATTAAAAGATGCACTCCAGGATTTTTTTTTTTTTCTTATGTTTGAATTTAATCCATCAGGCCATTTTTAAGTAGGGAAAATACTTTGTTTTTGAAAGTTGAGATTCCTGACATAGTTCTGGTTTCAGAGGGAATATTTAGGGAATGAACAAGGGCCACAGGACTCTGCCTCCTATTTTGCCCCCATTCTGCCTCTCCTCATTGAACCTGTTTCATTTTGTTATGTTCTTGTGCTCTATCACAGCCTGTGATAGGGACAGATAAAAGTGTATTTCTAGGGTTTTTCTGCCTCGTTTTTCCCTTCCACTCAATAAAAGCCCGTGACTGGTTATGCCTATTGACTCTCAATAGCAGCTGAGGGCTTCTTTGGAAACTTCTGGAAAATCTCATCTTGGTTCTGTATTCTGTACTCAGTGACTGCTTCCTATGCCCACATGTCAAATAAATTAAACACCCCATAATGTCCTGAAAGTTGTCATCTTTCCCCAGTCATCATAACTGTCTTCCAACAGACAGGTTTTCAGCTATTTCTGGAGTAAATTATTTATTGTTAAGAGAGGAGAGCAGAAATTTATCTACTCCTAATGCTCTTGCAGTCATGTTTCCACTGCCAAATTTCTGCTCTTCTGGGGGGAAAAAATCAACATTAACATATCAAATGTTTAATCTTAATTTGAAATAATCAGGGAAGTCAGAAGAGGAAGAAGAATGTTTAGAATGTTTTAAAAATACCTTTAAATTAGAGATTAAGGAAAAAAATAATTAGGAAATTTTCTTACTTATAAATTAAGTACCCCTGAATTGAAGGTTCTCTCAAAATTTTGTGAGTTACAAAATGCTCAGCTGGCAGGGAAAATCACTCAGTGACTTGTTCATTTTTCTTTTAATCTTGAGTGTCTAGTTTTGCTTTAAAAATAAGCACCATGGTTTCTATGTTGAATTCCAGTACCGAGTAACATAAACCCTGAGGGTTTTTTCATAAGTTCAAACAAAAAATGTGCCATGAAGTAACAAAGAATCCACTATTCTGGGTCTGAGTTTTGCTTCTTACATTGTCTGTGAGCTTAAGACGACGGTGTGTTTCTATATGATTTCTAGATCCAGTGATTTTAATGACACCTCTTGTCATTATTTTTAAAGTTCTACTGAAATTTTCACCCACTTCCCTTGATACTTGTGTTATGTGCTGTATAGATGCTTAGAAAAAAGTAGGATATATCCTTGCTGACAGCAATATAGTGGAAGATAGCAATATTCTTAGTTGGGTAAAGTTCTCACAGTGCTTCGCAAATAGCAATTTTTCAACTTGTTTTAATTTTTTCACAGACTCAGAACCAGAGACACAAAGAGGGTAAGGTATACGGCAAAGGCACTGGGAATCAGTGGTAAGCCCTCATTTAGAAGAGGGTTCCTTCCTTTTATTTAGTCTCTACAATGCTACGTGAGTTTTTATAAAATTTCTCTTTAAATTAAAAAAGTCATATTTTTTAAAAATCCAATCCATTGAAACAATTTAGTTTGTCTTTTGTTTACTGTATTTAAATTTAAAGGACATGTTTCAAAGCTGTTCTGAATTTTGGTGCTGTCTTTTACTATTGAATAAATTATTTATCCGGGGAGAAGAAACCCAAAATGTTGTCCCCCAACTATCTTGTTAGAATTCTTGAGAGCCTAAAGTCTTCATGCTCTGAAAGCAGTTGTTAAACAAAATAAACTGCATGCAGAAAGTAGTGAAATTAGTTATCATACAAAGTTCCAAAAGGATAAAAAGAAACTTGAAGAGCTTACTCTCAACACCAAGCTGCTCTGTTAATACCAAGAATTGGTGCATCTCAGGTAGGATGTGGAAGAATCCCATTGTCTTTATTTTTCAATTGTTCACTAATATTAAATATTCCATACGTACCATTTCAGACCAAGTTTTTTATTACATGGTTTTTTTAACTCATGGTGCAGGCATATATTGTTTTCCCTATATGCAGAGCCAGAACTAGATGTCATATCTATGCCTCCATCATGAGGCTGTATTTTGCAGAGCAGGGGAGGTTCTGCAGATACCCTGTTTAATTGGAGAAGCCGATGATCAGGTCTGCTCTGCAGAGAATTAACCCCAAATTAGCAACCCCAGCTTTACCTCCAAACAGGCTGCTGAGTCTCTGTTGGGCCCTACAGTATCACGCAGAGGTACTGAGCAGAATTTGGTCCTGGCTGTGCTGTAAGTGCTAATTAGAGTTATTCACTTGGGTACTGAAGCAGCTGAACATCTTTCAGTTCTGACACGGACTTGTCTGACACTTGCTTGGGGATTTTTACAGGGTGCTCATTATGTGATGCGTACATGCCCAAAGGATCTGTAAAGTGAACTGGGTAATAAGTGAGGCTGTGAGAAGAAAATATAAATAGTAAGCAGGAAGGTCTGAATCTTTAATTGTCTTAAGTACAGGAAATGCAGTTATACCCTGGAGTACTGTAGAAACAGTCATCTATATCTTGTTTGACATCAAAGTAACGTGGGGAGAATTTTGAGTGAACAAGAAGGGCTCAGCTGAAGTGTACAATATGCTTTAGTGATTTGAGCAGTTGTACACAACAGAATGAAACCAGTGCTCTGTTTTTGCAAGGAAAATAACATGCAAAACAACCCTGTTTTGTGCAACAGCCCTGACAAAAACACGGTGTATTGCATTTGTAATCCGAGTTAAGGGTTAACTGCTCAGCATGTATCCCATCTTCTGACTCAGGATTTATTTCAGCAGACAAACAGATCTTAAAATGCATTTTACCTGTTAAACACTCAAATTGAAATACATTCCAAAATGTTTCAAGAGTCACACTTTTTTCCTTATATTCACTTGTCATGAGGATACACTTGTTCCCTGTCTGCTGACTGTTACTGGATTTGTTAATAAAAGCAGGGGCAATGAGCAAACACTGCCAGATCTTGCCTTAAAAATCCTTCAGGCTGTTGTGGTAATAGCCAAAAACTAAAAGCTGCACATAGAGAAGTTGAGCTGGCAATGTGTAAAGATTCCAAAAACTGCCTCTGTTTTAGACCGGTAGGAGTTGTCAGTTTAAACAAGGTCTTCAGAAGGAATAGCTGTTGGCATGCAGAGCCCTCACTCCATCGGTGATGAAATGAGTAGAATATCCTACTCATCTCTGTAGCGTCGATGGAGGAGTCCACAATATCTGAATCTCACTAATTCTCAGCAGCTGGATGTTTTGAAGTCTTGACTCTAGAGCTGTGTACTAAAGAAAGGTTGTGAGCAGCCTTCTGTTTGATCAGGATTTGTGTTTGATGTGCTGGTGGTAGAAGTAGGACGGTGCGGCCTTTGTGTTAGAAATCATCATCTTTCCTCGCAAACTGCTGAACTGAAATTGCAGTCAACGAAGTAAAACTTCTGCAGGAAGGCCACTGGGGCATTGTGGCTCTGCTTAAGCTCACTGCTGCCTGCACTGGGAAGGTGTGCAGGTGATTCTTTGTGCAGGTGATTCTTTGTGCAGCATTAACTCCGGCCACAGCATCCAGGAGCCGTCTGGCAGAGGGCTCCGCTAACAGTCCAGTTGTTTGCTAAGCTTGTTGTTCCTGTAGA
This sequence comes from Regulus satrapa, assembly GCA_013396955.1. Lineage (NCBI taxonomy): Eukaryota > Metazoa > Chordata > Aves > Passeriformes > Regulidae > Regulus > Regulus satrapa. The sequence continues at coordinate 316,733 of VWZN01017393.1, read as the reverse complement.
CAAATGAAGGTTAAAATAGCTCCTAATGAAACTCTAGCTCCTGGCTGGCTCCTAGGCTATTATCCAGCTGTAGCAGCTATGCCGTTTGAGTGCCAGTTCTCAATTGTGCTTGATTAACGATTCCTGCGGAGCATGGGATGGTTGGGATGGATGTTAAACACTCTGACAGGCAGGGATTACCACTTCCAGCGGGTTTATTGTCCACACTTGCAAACTGCTGCTTTGCCACCCACTGTGACAGTGCCAGGGAGGAACTGGGAGAGGTGTGACACCAGGTTCTAGACGGATTTCGAACTAACATGTTGCTCGGCAAAAGTGATTGAAAATTGAAAATAAAGAGGCCGTTTTACCTGCAAAACGAAAAGGAGCTGTGAGCTCGAATTATCTGCAATGACCTTAATGCTTGAAACTGGCACCTGTGTGCTGAAATATACACGCTGTGATACACTGCATTAATTACAACAGGGTGTGCACAGACTCTTCTCTCTGCTCTTGCCCGAGGGCTGTTGCCTGGCAAGCCCATGGCAAACCGGTGCCCAGCATCTGTGAGTAGCTTTCCCACACAAATGGAAAGCCATTCATTTTGGCATCATGGTATGCGAGATAATTTTAACTAACTGTAAGATAGTTTTTCTCTGAAGAAAAATTGTACTCTTCGCTGAATTTGTCAACTTGCTATTTCAGATACTTCCTTTCCATCTGGTAATTTGGATCTTATGCTGGAACCTAAAAAATATGGCTTCTGAGATTTGATGAATTTGCTCTCAAATCAGGATTGATTCCAGGAAAATGATCTGGGAATTTATTTCTTTCTATTTCACTGGGGCAGGGAGCAGTATGTAAAATTAAATTTTACAGACCCATGAGTTCTGCCTAAATACCTTTTCATAGCAAAAATAGCATGAAGATTAATGAGAAGGTCAAGTAATTTCTTTAACAATAAAAAACATTAACTCCCGAGTGTAATTAGTGAAGTGTTTCAGAGAAGGAAAAAGGAGCTAATGAGAGGACAGATTAGTATATATTTGTTATTCCTGTGGATTGGATTTCTTATGTTTACTACTGCTGAGTCTCATCTGTCATGCTAATAACATATCGAGTTGCAAAGATCTCAGTGATAGCAAATTCGTGTTTGCTATCAGGGACAATAGGAAAGACCAAGATACGGTTGTGGGACACATGGAGATAGATGGATGTCAGGAGAGGTTTGCACCTGGGCTGAACTCTCATTTCCTGAAGGGGGACTGAACATTTTCACAGCTCTCTCGCTGTGGCAGCAGGTCTCAGGCTGTACAAACACAAGGTCTGAAGTGAAGGGGATAAAGTATTACTTGTTCTGCTACACGATGAATGGTTGTTTATAAGATAAGGCTGTATGCATCTTTCTTCCCTTTCTCTCCTCTTAGACAAAAAGACTCAGATCAGAGAAAAAAGCTTCCCTGGGTTTCTGTGGACAGTTTTTTATTTTATTTTTAAATGTTTGTTTGTTTATTGGTTTTGTTGTTCCTCAGTGGGTCTGCTTTTGATGGCAAAAAACCCTTTGGCCAGACCAGGCAGGATTGGTTGTTGACAAAAGTATACACTGTTTGAAGGCACGGTCAGTTTCTTCTCAGGATCTTCCCACTAGAAAGGTGAATATTCAGATCAAATAAAAAGTTTCTTGTCTTCCAGAAGTAACCTCTTTACCTCCTAGGCTTATATAATAAATTTTCACAGCTTAATTACTTAGTTTTTTGAGGTATATGCACAGTTCGGTTGAGACAAAACAATTCCTGAAGGCTAAGTGTAATAATTACTTTTTTGCTATTGGAAAATTTGCTTTTCCCAGAGCCAAAATCACGCAGTAGAAATTTCCCACTCTGCTATTTCTTCTTGGTAGAAATCTCCTAAGACCTCTGTCTAAATTCCTCGGTCATCAGTCATAGGTAGATGGGTTAATTTAGGTTGTATGAATGTGGACATATTTTCCTACATCCTGTCCAAATTCAGATGGATGCCTTGATGTGTGATAGTTGAGAACCTCCACAAGACAAAATCAAATCCTGTCAGGAGAGGAGCACTCACATGTACAGCCCAGCAACTTCTGCTCATTGACTTACTGCAGCAGCTTTTCTTTGTTCCTTTGTGCTGCTCTATGAACTGCTGTGAACTCTGATATATGATTTCAGGACATTCCTATAACACTTCAACTTTTCCCAGTTGCACCCAAAAGAAGGGGAATAGCTGTCTGCCCTGATATTTCTCTACAGCATCTCTCTACTGCTATATCAAGGGGTGGGCATCAGAAATATAATGAGGTTTTTTGTTCCTTATTTTTCATTCCTGCTCTATTCTTGCTCTATTATCGTACATTACTGTACCAATAAGATCAGTGGCACAAACCTGTTAGAGCTATGCAATAGGAATTGCTCTTTGTTCTGCCAAGGAAAAAAATCCCCAACTAAACTACAAAGCTAAACTTCAGGACACCTTGTAGTCTTGTAGATATGGCAGCAGATGTTACAATGATAGTGTATTTCTCTATATATAGCTCCAGGCACTGGCAAATTAACTGCTTCACGAGAATGGAACTCTGCCTTTGAAGGTATTGGCCTTCTTGTTTTCCACAACTTTTTCTCAATTGCATTCAATTGAGACCCAGTAGAACTGGGTCTGATATCATTTGGTATCGTGTAAATCAGAGGAGAACTCAGAAATTAATGCGGTTTCTGCACCACTGTAAGGTCATGAGTGTACTCTCACCAGAAGAATTGCTTCTTTTTTGGATTTGTTGTTTTTTTTTCAGTTTGGTGTATGGGTACAGCTGATGTTAGTATTTTTTTTCACCTTCATTGCATATTAATTGCCCTTTTCTGTTACTTGGCCTCTTCACTGTTCTTCTTTTCTACTGCACAATACTATACCCTAAATCAAAATGGAATGGGCATTATTTTTCAAGACTGTTTTAAAACACTTCTTTTAAAAACAGAAGATTACTTTAGTCAGCTTTAAGTAAGTGACTTAAGACTTCACTGAGTGGGACATAAATCCAACAATATATAAATACAGATAAACATTGTTGTTAATCTTTTCCTGGTCTGAAACACTCTGAGGCTATAAAGAGAAAGATGTAGGAAGACATCTAACCAAAAGTGAACTTTGGGTTTTGTCTTTCTGTTACTTGGTTTTTGTAGATTTTTTTCAGAGAATTACACTAGTAATTCCTACCTACCAGCTACAGCAAATCTGATTTTAAAAGGAAAAGCATAATACAAAAATTTGGGAGACATGTTTGCTCAGCTGAAATCTAACAAATAACAGTAGTGCAATTAGAGTGAAAGGAGTCTTAGAGAAAAAATAAAAAATACCTTCTAAGAGCTATTTTAAGATCTTAGGTCATGAGTTAGGTCATGAGCTTCTTGGCATTTGGTGTGGTATCTGAGTAGACCCTCAGATTATATATCAGGGCAGGTGCACAAGACTGTTCTATAAATACTTTTATACTCAAGGAGTTCACTGATTTCTTGAATGACAAAACAAATAGAAACATTCGTTCTGAAGAGGAAAGTTATTAAAATCATTTAAAGCTCCATTTTCCAACAAATCATCCCATATTCTTAATTACAAAAGATGAACTGCTCTCCACCATTACCTAGGAAAGGTTACAGAAAACCTTTTTACAGGGCTACAGCATGTATTAAGCATGAGTGGCATGTTCTGGAGTATTTCTGTACTCGTTTGCTGCCTACTGAGCTATGCAGAGAACTGGCCATCGGGATTCCTACCTTCTATTTTAGGGCCTTCTCTTGCCTTATGGCTGGAGCATAGATGACCAATTTCCCCAGGGAAAATTAGCTTTTTTTTTTTGCTTCTTTTGTCTTATTTTTTGGTTTTGTCTTTCATGTCCCTCAGTTTTTTTAGTGCAAAGTTCTTGGAGATCCGCACGGGATCTACTGACTGTACTAGTAAAACCTGCTTGATTTCATCAGTATTATTTTATTTGTTTTTCTAGGTGAAGACAGATGTTTTCAATTTCCTATTTTTTGATAATATCCTACACTCATGTTGCTGGCTCCCTTTGTCCAAAAAGGAACATTTCTGGGCTTTTTTTCTGGGTTTTTTTTTTTTTTTCTGTTCCAAAATGAATATTTCTGCACAAGGGAAGCAGAGGTCTCAGTTTCTTTGAGAAATTGGTTTATATTTCATTATATTTGCCACTGTGTGAGGGAATACTTCACTTTTCAAATGAGACATACAAGCCTGTGGGTTCACTTCAACTGACCTAACTTGAATCCTTAATAGTGTTTTAGGAGGCATGTTTTATGGAACTGGCAGAACCAGTTGTTAGATGTCATTTCCTGTATATTCCTAAAAAAAAAAAAAAAAAAAACACAAAAAANGATGTGGGTAGAGACCCCAAAAAAAAAAAAAAAAAAAAAAAAAAAAGACACAAAAAACCACCACCAATCCAAACAACCAACAGAACCCAAAACAAAAAGAGACCTAAGACAAGAAGCAGATAAAGTTGAAAACTTGAAGTTTTTCCAAGTGATTCTGTCCACCTACCCTTTTGTCTGGTATCAGAATCAACCCCCATGACCAACCCAATCTGTGCCCAAGGAGCAGATCCTCCTCAAGGCAAATTTCTGCCTCTGTCAAGGGATAGGTGACAAGACAGAAACATCATTAGATATAAACAGGTCCCAGCCTTACTCTGGCATCACCTGCTCACAGAAGGAGTTGAGAATTTCAAAACCAGGTATCCTTTCCTGGTGCTTTGAGCTGGCTGTCTTGATTTTCTAAAGAGCCCAATTAAATTAACAGAATTCAAAATGAGTTCAATAGGTACTCCCCAGAAGAAAGTGGAACTGCTGCTAGGGAGTTTCTGTACCATTTGTCGGTGAGATGAGCCATTGTGGTGAAAAACAAGAGGTGACAAGTAACATTAGAGAATTGGTACTATGTCATAAAAACAAAGCTTATGCTGCCTTCCTTTTCTCAGTAAGTAAAAATAATTTGTATACAATCTGTCTTCACATATCAATTAAAGAGGAAGAGACTATACAAGCTATTTAATTTCTAAACCTATCTTTCTTAGCCAGCTGGAGCAGAAGTTTCCAATTAATTGAAACAGTTAATGAAAGATATAGCAAACATGTTAATACATGTCTGTACTTTTCATATTCTCTCCAGGAGAAAAAGAAAAATTACATCACCATCATCCAGTTCAGCCCCATGGATACAGGTCATCTTGCTATAAACAAAGCTTATTAACTGGATATTTTCATTTAAGTAGAATCTCAGGTTGTTTTTTTGAGTTGTTTTGTTTTGTTTCCTGTGGAGGTGATACCATCCTTCAAGTATTTTTTTTTAAACTTCAAGTTCCTTTCCTTCTGCCTCTGTCTCATACTTTTTCCTGTATTCTAGAGGCTCCCATGTCATGGCTAACATTCTTTTAGAAAACTGGAGCTACACAGGCATTCTTTTAAGAGCCTATCAGCACCACTTCCAAATTAGCCAGACAGCTGTTTGTTTATTTTCACAAGACATTTTCTTACCCCAAAGGGAGAAGAGCTACCTCGAGAATTCTCAGCCGTGATACTCTCTGTGTTTTAAGGTATCTTTTGTGGCTGAGGAAAACCCTCCTAAAGTAGGGTCAAAACATACTGATACGTTTAACACAGCAGTCAGCTTGTTGAACAATATGTAACTAGGTATCTTTTAAATATTCTCTGTACTTATCTCAGAAAGGCTCTAATCTGTTCTAATTGACTATAGTGTCAAGATAAGTGCAAAGAGAAAAACTACACTTTAGATTTGGTTGAGACTTCAGTCTCTTAAAATGTTCTGTGGAAGTGCAATGTTTTACTTGATAATTTTTACTGTTATTGTAAACAGGTTGTACTCGTTTGGTTATTAAACCAACGCAGTGAGAAAGAACCGCAGTGAAAAATCATCTTTAAGTAGGCATAAGGAAAGCTTCTACTTTTGACAGTGGGCTTCTGCTCCCCAGGAGCAGTACATATGAATCTCCATGCCTAGTTGTGAGCCTCTGAATTTTGTACAGGTCAGAGGTTAATTCAGATTATGGCCTTTCTGAGGAGCTGGGGACGGTAACTGTTGATCTGAGCCCTCATCAGGGGGCTTTGCTGTCTTGTGGAGCTGAAGCTTTGTGCTGCAGCTTGTCTAAGCTCTCCAGGAGCTGGCCTCCAAGGCCTGCTTTGCAAATCCGGCCCTTAACTGCCCTGGCAACTACCATGGGCCAGAAGTTGTAGGACATTCCCTCCTCCTGCAAAGTACCATCAGTTCAGCTGATCCAGTGACTGCACCGGAGAGGAATTTTCTGCTACAGGTATTGAGTGTAGACAAAGAGGCTGCCTAATTTTCTCTTTGTGCAGCCCACATCCTGTGGGACTCATGCACATCCCTGTACTTTCTACGCTGTACGAGGGAGCCTTGTGCGTCCTGAGGACAGCGTGTCGTGTCTTGCTCACTCTGCTGATGAGACTGTGAGAGACACGCCAGAAGTGAATTAAATAGGTCTCCACTTAATTATATGTAATTTTGTTAATTGTCTATGTGCTGCTGTCCCTCGCTGGCATTACAAAAGGGTGCAAGTCACCTCTGTAGCTGGTTTCCCTGGCCCCGATTTTCCTGGACTCCATCCCTTGCAGCCCTGGATATCCCCGGCAGGGCACGGCCCCGCCGCTGTTCCCGTTCAGGGTCGCAGTGGGTCTCGTTCATCTTTTCTGTTCACTCTGCCCCGGCGCTGCTCTGGGGCTCAGGCTCGCCCCTCAGCCCCTTCCCCGCGCCCTGCCCCGGTCTCGCCGCGATCTCTGAGCGCCCTGCCGCTCACATTTGCTGCAGCCTGCTTGTTGAGTAGAGGTGCCCCCTCCTCCTCCTCTCCTCCTCCCGCTGCCGGAGGAAGGTCTCTCATTCCGTACGTGCATGCGGTTAACCCCTCACTGCCCGTGCCCCGCAGCCCCGCGTTGCCCTGCCGCCCTATGCGATAGGCTCCGCCAGCCTCTGCTGTAGAACAAATTGATTTCCAGGGCTGGGGACGGCTCCAGCACGGGGCTGGTGGCACCCAGACGCCCTGCCCGCTGCGAGAAGCCTTCGCGCCCGTCTTCTCCGCTCCCCGAGCTCCGGCTT
>VWZN01017393.1:254612-305293 GCA_013396955.1 Regulus satrapa | reverse complement strand
GGGCGCGGGGCGCGGCTGCTCCGCGGCCGGCGGAGAGGGAGAACGCTTCCTCCTCCTGCTCCTTCTCCTTCTTCTCCTCCTCCGCCGTGCCCGACGGGATGGTTGTTACCTGCCGGCCGCTCCCGGCGGGTCCTGGATTCTTGGGCTCGGTAACCCGAGTGCTGCGTGCGCCGGGCCCAGGTGCGGTGCGCAGGGAGACGGCGCAAGGTGTGCTCCGGCAAAACCCCGGGCTCGAACGAGGCGAGACGTTTGAGATTATTTATTCTGTATTAAGCTACGAGCAAGGGTTTATGAGTTTTTCCCCCCACCATCCTCGCCGCAAGCCCTGGTTCTCTTGTCCCATCCAGATGAGTTCATCTGTGGGAAGGCAGCATGGCGACTCTTGGTGAGGGGATGAGTGAGCCTGAGGGGCCCGCAGTGCCTGCCCGGCAATGAGCGAACAGCCCCGGTACATCCGTACCGTGCGATGCCCATCAGAGCTGCTCGCCGGGAGGGGACAGGAGCAGGGGGCTCGGTTTTAGGCAGAGGCAAGATCAGCTGTGAGCAGCTTAGGCTTACATAGCAGGGAAGTGTAATTATGGGCGGCAATCGCAATTAAAAAAAAACCCGATAGGGCTGTTCTTTGTTTTATCACTGACCTTTGGGAGTTCCCCCAGCTGTAGCTTAATGTTTCCTGCTGTAAAATGTGCAGCGTTCTTTGAGGCCGTTTCAGTGTCTTCAGTGGTTGCATAAAAAGCCAAAGAGCAAAGCTCTTGTGCCATATATTACAATAGAAAAGAAATGGTGGTTAGTTGATTTCCTTATAATATGGGCCTTTCTGCACAGTGAGTTCAAAGGAGGAGCCTCCTGATTACTTGCAGGTGATCTTCCTTATGGACCAAAATATGCCTATTTGTGCTTGTGGAACTATTGCATTCTTGCAGATCACTTGGCATATCCGTTTTTTGCAGTGAAGAGCCATAAGTCATTTCATAAGGGCTTCTGATTTTCAAAGACTTGTACTTGTTTTCTAAGCTTTGTGGAGTAAAGGACACCTATTCCCTACTTTGAGTAACACGTGTTATTCTGAAAAACCTATTAAGGAATTTCTATTGAAAAGGGAAGTTTTGCTGTTAACTTTTGTGGCAGAAGGAATGGTGCTGGAGGAGTGATTACAGCCTTCTGCTGAAGGCTTCCCTTAGGAGTTCAGCTACATTGCAGTAAGGCTTAGGACCCTCAAGGTTAATGTTTGTCTCTTCCCTGGGGTTGGTTTATGTGGATGATGTGGAATTCTGCAGAGTACATTTACATGGTATTTAAGTTTTTGCGTGGAGGGGTCAGCGCTGGGGTGAATAAAGGCTGAAAACTGAGCTCCCAGGCACATGTAGACGTGTGCTTTTTCTCCAGTGCTGGCTACAGATGAGGGCTTTTATTGTTGCAGCTGTATTTCTGCATGCTTGAGGAAGGAGGCTCTGAGAGCACTGCAGCAATCGAGCTGAGGTGTGAATCTGCCCCTTCCCGCAGTCACCAGCTAGTGCTGTTACCGTCAGGGCTTTTTTTTTCTTCCCCTGCAAGGTGCAGATACGCAAACAATGAAAAAGCTACAGCTTGGCCAAAAAAATAGCACAGCCTCCAGCTTTTGATTGTTAAACCAGACTGTTAAAAGTTTCAAGGCCGTGATTAGCAGCCATTCCCTCAAAAAATAATCTTCTGGTTTGAGTATGTACATCTCAAATGCCTGTTGGTAATTCCTTTTTCAAAATGCATTTTTCTTCCTCTTTCTGGAAAACATAATCTCCCTTATAATAGTGACAATTAACACCCAGTGGTAACTTACCCATGTCATCGCTCATCGTTAAAATATGTGGTGTGTGAGTGCCACCGCAGAAACTCAGGTTGTGTTTGCATGGTAGCAGTGGGAGTGCCCCGAATATCACTGGGGTTTTTTCCTTCCTTGCCATATAAGGAGAGAAGTCCTGCTCTGCAGAAGAATAACTGGGGCCATATAAGGCTGATTGGTAAATCCTCAGTGAGTTACTAGAGCAGGAAGTGAAAACTCGAACTTTAGTCACCCTGTGTTTTTGAAGCACATTTTATGCTCTTATCATGACGAGGAGTCTTGACATGATAATAATTAACTTGTGACATTACACATTTCCCTAGGATAGGCTTTGTGAAAGGTAATTTTCTTTCTTAAATGTGAAAGTTCAAATTCTTACTGTTTTAAAGCCAGAAGTCCAGAACCCCAGGTTTTGGAATACTGCTGCATGATTACATAGCTAAATGTTATAAATTTGGATTAATGTGGATCTCTGAGGATGAAGTCTGTTCTGGTTCTGTGTGTTCACTGCCAATGCATATTAACGTTCAAAGATATAATTGCTTCCCTGTTTGTGTTACTTTCAATCATTCTAGCTGGACATAGTTAATTTTATGTCAGAGGTTATTTTACTTGTCTGGACTGTTAAGTTATTCTTTCTTGTGTTATGTACAACTGAGCCACACCACATCTTTGCTGTGGACAACTGTATCAGCTACCTCTGGTCAGAGAAGAAAAGGTACCAAACCAATACTTTTGGTATCTACTTTTGCCAGAAGGGTTGGTTTTCCCCTCAACTAGCCATCAGAGGAAATTTGGATGGGTATTTCCTCACATATAGCAAATATATATAATATATGTTAGTTTTGGTACTAATTAATTGTTATTCTCTGAAGTAATTAACTTTTTAGAATAGTTACTCTTTTATATACACTTTGTGCTTAATATGGTTTTGGAAGAAAGGGAGTTTAATGATGAGGTTACCACGAGAAGGCTGTTTTAGAACTTACTCTGTAACTTCAGCAAGTGTAGGTTTGAGGCTGTAATATGTAATAGCTTGTCATGATAAGAGTCAGATGAGTTGCAAGTGTTGTGCAGAAGATTAAGTGAACAGGTAATTCAAGAAACACAAATTTAGGGGAAGGTTGAGGATGGAACTATGGGAGAAAAAAAAGTTGTTTTAAGGGATTGCTGCCTGTACTAGGGCTCTTATTGGTGTCTTTCTTGTCAACTCTTGCACAGCTTGCTGTAAACAAAACTTCTGGGTATTCGGGCACTTCTTAAATGTTCTCATACTGCCTCTGTGTCAGCTGTCTCATTGTAAATGCTGATCCAGGTGTGTTTTTACATGCTTACACTGAACCCCTCTTATGGAACTCAAGGAAATGTCAGGACAATTCTTACAAAATATGGTGAAAGGTCATAAAGGAATTGGGGTAACGGAAGAATTGAGTAGTTAGTTTGTGTTGATTTGATTTTAAAAAGGGAAGCTCTGTAATTAATGTCTGCAAATACAATAACAGAAAATATTTGGGTAATGGTGCATAATTCTTCCTGTGCAGGTCTTTCTAGTACAAATGGTACAGTCCTTGATGTGCTTCATTGAAAGCGAGCATTAATCACTTTTTTCCTCTGTTAAGCAATAACTTCGCAATTCAATCGTGTACATCTGTGTATTGAGTTTTTAGTGGATGAAGTCAGAAATTACAGGAGTGCTGTTAAATGGCACTGTCAGGTTAACCTTTTTTTTAAACAAGGGAAGATGTGTGCCTTACTGTGAATTAATTTCTGTTCTTCCTGTGCTCAGGCTGAGAGCGAAGTAGCTTCTCTGAACAGACGCATCCAGCTGGTTGAGGAAGAGTTGGATCGGGCTCAGGAGCGCTTGGCTACTGCCCTCCAGAAGCTGGAGGAGGCTGAGAAGGCTGCAGATGAGAGTGAAAGGTGGGTGGAGCCACACCTGAACGGATTGTTACCCTTATGACAAAGATCATAATTGCCAGGGTGTGGGTTAGGGAAATAAATTAAAGCCTCTCCTAGGTCTCTGAACGTCTGTAATCTGCTCTTCCTTTGCCTGCATGGACTTCAGTTACAGCTTGTCTGTAGAAATGTCCAGGATATCTGGGCTTGGATTCTTTTTCAGTTGTGAAGATGAGATTTAAGTGTGGTAGGTCTTTTGATATATCATGTCCCATCCTGGGAAAATTGCATGGCCCAGCCCAGATTTCTCATATTGGATGACAACTCCTTGTGGTACTCTTGTGCTGTTGGGTGATTATTGCTTTCATTGTGGGTACAAAACCTCACCTTGAGAACAGCAAAGTGCTGGAAGAGGCTTTGGTTCTCCTGTTGGCAAGCTGGTACATGAAGGCGAGCAAAGGAAAGAGGTTGATAATTCCTTTACATTTCCAAATGTAGGTTAGGAACTCAAGATTTGTGACTTTGGAAAGTCCCCTCTTCTTCCAGTTGTATTTTATAGCTATGATAGAACCTTTTATTGTGAAGGAAACCCACACATTCTGCATGTGTATTTCCGCATTGCTAACGATGTAGTCGGTTGAAAATAAATGTGCCAGAGACTCACAGTGTGTTCTGAAACATTTAAGGTAATTTTGGATCAGATGTGTGCAACACACAGTGAAGGACTGTTATGAAGGATTTAAATTTTGCTTTTTGAGTGCCCAGAGAGTTCCTAGGGGAGTCTGACCCATAGACATGATTCTTGTCAGTCCTGCAAGGTTGTAACATGCTGTTGATGAATGTAAAAGCAGAGATATTTTCAGTCTTACTGCGTCTTTAGAAGGAACACCCTTTGTTTACCTTTCTATGAGATGAATTTTTCCTTCAGTTTAAAATGAAAAAGAACTCTGCAGCTGAACTACAGTAAGAGCTAAACAAATGACACTTTCTTCCTTCCTAAGACATGTTCTGTTCCTTGAACTTCTGAGATATACGGGCATGGGACTAAATCTATGGTGTAAAGACTGTCTGATCTGCTTCATTCACCTGAATACAACTGTCTGAAAGTCACATACCACAAATAGTAGAGATGGAGATAAACTGGCAAGCCCTGAACCTTGCATTTCCTGTTTTTCACGTTTTTCAGAGGAATGAAGGTCATTGAAAATAGAGCCCAGAAGGATGAAGAGAAGATGGAAATCCAGGAGATCCAGCTTAAAGAGGCTAAGCACATTGCTGAAGAGGCTGACCGCAAGTATGAAGAGGTCAGTTCTTGAGCGCAGGTCTTCTCTTTCTAAAGCCCATTAGGCTGTGCCTGTGATTTTTGTTTTTCTCCTTTGCCTTTGAAGTTCAGAAGATCACAAACACCACAGCTGTGGAAGGAAAATCAGGCACCTGGGTACCTCAGGGGACAAGGTGACAGGAGATCTGTGCTTAGATCTTCCACTGAAATCTTGGAGAGTATTCCCTGAACTCTTAGGGAGAGAAACATTTTTCAGTTGCCTTTTGACGGATGAAAGGAAGGTCTTGAAAAATGTCAGATAACTAAGTCTCAAAGGAATAATGAACATACCACATCATCAAAACTCACGTGTTGGCCAAAAAATGAAGAAGCCCCTTGCTTTGTAGTCTCTAGGAGCAGGTGTGGGTGTAGTGCAGCAGCATAACATCCCTGATTGTCCCTTGCTGTCCTTGTAGGTGGCTCGTAAGCTGGTGATCATTGAGAGTGACCTGGAGCGCGCTGAGGAGCGCGCTGAGCTATCAGAAAGGTAAGTGTGCAACTGCCCTGAGATGTGTGTGAGGTGCTAGAGGAGAACCATAACTGCATGAAACCTTGGCAGCACACTGTGTGTTCAGCTCAAAGCTATGTTTTGCTCATTTACTGTAATGGTTGAAGTAAACGGTCAGTGCCCAAGTAAACGTGTTCCTGTGTGTGTGCGCGTGTTTTGTCACTGCATGCTGTACCTGCACACTGATTTTGTGAATGGCTTTTGTGCATTTCATGTGTTCACTAACAGCCAAGTCCGACAGCTGGAAGAACAGTTAAGAATAATGGATCAAAACATGAAAGCATTAATGGCTGCAGAGGATAAGGTACTGATACTAATAAACAGTTTTTAGGTTTAACTGCAACCCAAGTGTTTCAGCTTCCGTAGCTGGTTAGCTCACTCAGTAGTAACAAATAATTGCTCTTGCTATGCTCTTTACTCTCTTTGCATCTTGCTTTGGTGGTTTTCTTTTGTCTCTTTTTTTTGTTTTGTTTATTTATTGATTTTTTTTCTTTAAAACTGATCTTCTGTGCAGCCAAAAGAAGCTGAACTGTCTCACGTGTAAAAGCTCTGTTGTTTCTGTGTAAGCCAAGAGCTGTAGATAAATTTCTGTCTGGTCATTGTCTTAATGTGCACTTGAACTGGCATTTGGCAATCACAAAAGAGTTGCTTTCAATCTGTGATGGATCAGCTGCTTTTGAGGCCGTTCTTTTGCCCTGTAATTGTTTTCATTTTTCTCTATCTTTTCCCCCTATTTTCTCCTGTTTCTCTTGCTTGACTGAATCTTCCATCCTCCCCTTTCCTGCCTTCCCTCCGAAATAACAGCAAATGTGCTGAGCTTGAAGAGGAGTTGAAAACTGTGACCAACAACCTGAAGTCGCTGGAGGCTCAGGCTGAGAAGGTAGGCTAGAGACTTATGTGAGAATGTGTCCCTTACACTGTCATCTGGCCCATGGGGTTTTTTTCTTTGTGTGCCCGATCGCTTTGCAGCATTTCTTCAGGGCTGTTGCCAATAGAGGCATTTGGATTTACTGCTCAATTCATATTTGGCTCCCATTGGAACATAGCATATCTTGTAGTTCCAAATAGGTCAGTATTATTTGGCCACGTGTTCTGTTGAGTACTCTGATAGGATTAAGGGTTAATTATAGAACGTCCCTCAAAATGGCATTGTGTACTAATGTTAAATTTCTCCAAATTGCATTTCTCTTTAAAACTGTAGGACTAATTTCTTCTCAAAGTTCCCACCATATTGCACTGGAATGTGACTCAAGGGAGGTTTGACTCTTGTAATAAACCAAATTACCACAGCCTTCCAAGTGGAATTAATTTTGTTTTACCTGAAACAATTTCTTGTGTACAGATAATCTTTTACAAGAGTTTCAAATGTGGGGTTTTTTTGGTGTATTTAGAATATCTATCTAATATCAGTGATCCTCTTTCTGATTACAGTACTCACAGAAAGAAGACAAGTATGAAGAGGAGATTAAAGTTCTGACTGACAAACTGAAGGAGGTAAAATTAGAGCTGTTCTTTGCAACACATCTTCCAATGCACCTTTGATTCTTTTGGTATAAACATACTTCAATGCTGTAAGGATGAACATACCAACTTAGAACAGTTCGACGTTAAATATTTCCCCCAGAACTTAGTTTATATTAGCCTTATTCTTTGCCTCCTCTCACTGTACTTTTTCCCACATTTGAATTATTTCTCCTCTACTCTTAAGTACGGATGTGTGTTTCCTAAAATAGTCTGTGTTTGTCCTGACTTCAGGCTGAGACCCGTGCTGAGTTTGCTGAGAGGTCAGTAACCAAGCTGGAGAAGAGCATTGATGACCTAGAAGGTATGGGGGATTATTTTTCTACTTACTCTGGAAATACATATCTCTTATTCTTCTCTTGTGTGGGGGTTTTTGTTGGTTTTTTAAATGCCCAATTCTACAGGGCTGACTTGTCCCACTTGTATAAATAGGGCTGCCTAAAGAGTAGACAAAATATTTTTCAAATTAAATGTATTGACAACTTAAATGCTTCAGCTGAACAGTGTTTTGCTCTTGCCTGTTACTTTTTCTCTTATGTTCTCAAGACTTTCTCAAGACTCCTTTAAATTTTTTGCTTTATACTCTTCTGTTTCGAAATATATAAATGTTACAGGGTAAATGACCAGATGACAAGTGCTATTGTTGTCTTAGCAAAAAGCTGATGAAGAGTTGCACTATGTTTGCAATAGTTAGGAATGTAGCAAGCTAACCTAATTTATTAATTTTTTGTGATAAGTGTGGGTAAGGACAGGCATTTTGTGCCAGAGACCAGTTGTTGGGTTTTGGTGAAGCTAACAGATCGTATACATAATCAGGACAGCTTATTTAACTTCAGAGGGTTTGTTTGTAAGGTCTTGATAAATCTCAGAACTGCAGCAGAGTAGTAGAATGTGCTTTCTGCTTGTGGAGAAGATAACTAAGTAGGACTCTGTAATTTGAAGTTACATGGAGTTTGCTGTTTAGAAGCATTACACTGAGGGTAGGATTTGAAGAAGCCGAATTGCATGGCGTGGCAGGCTGGATTCTGCATCAAGGTGATGAACTGCCTAAGTAGCTGCTGAAAAATGTATGATCCCTGACTAGGAAGGAAGCAGAGAAGAAAGATAAGTGTTTGGAAGGAACAAAAATTGCTGTGAGAAGCTGAGTTTGACATCACACTAACCAGAGTGGTTAAAAAAAAAAAAGTGGTAGAAAAATGGTAACATCCTCCTTGAGTCCTGTTTTTCAATCTTTTCTCCCTAGCTCCTGTGTCCCCTTCTAATTAAAACCAAAAAGCATTAAACCAAAAATCCAGGGCAATGAAACATGGATTTTTGCTTCTTTTGTACTCTCTTTTCTTGGTTTTCTGTATACCACAGGTTGCCCCACTGGCTGTGCAGCTAATGAACTTGTTGCATAGAACTGTTCACTCTTTTCTTTCTTCTATTCTTCTCTAATTTTGTTTCATTTCGTCTGTCACAACACTTCTTTCTGTGCGCTCTTCCCATTTCCTACGGCTTCTGGATGATATCCCCATGCCACCACCTTCACCTTCCACCCCGTGATCCTGCTCCATTTCCTTGCACACCTCTGCCTTCCCGGGGGAACATTAGATGAGCTCTATGCTCAGAAACTGAAGTACAAAGCCATCAGTGAGGAGCTGGACCACGCTCTCAACGATATGACTTCCATGTAAATGTCTTGCCAGCTTGTGCCCTCTGCTGCTTCCCTGCCCTCACTGATTGCGCAGTACCAGCCTTGTGAAATGATGCTCCCTGGCTAGTGGGAGATGCTTTCCTTTAGAGAGAATAGGTGTACAAAATACCATGAACAATTGCTTTGCCCTGGCAAAGTGTGGGTGAGTGTTGTGCCAAGCCTGGTAAATACTCATGGTGATTTTGTAAGCTTGTGGTTACTCTTTGATTCTCTGTCTGCAGTCCTTGTGTCTTGTGGTTGCCCTTTGTTTGTAGCTCTGTGTTTATCCTTTCAGTTCACCTCTGTTCAAACATTATCTACCAGGCCCACCATGTGTGTTTTACCAAAGAAAATTGCTGTGGTAGGTGTTGCATTCAGAGCATATTCCTTTGCCTGCTGTGTCTCAGTTTTTGCTCTGGCAACGTTCCTGCAAAAATGTCAGAGAAATTTAGATTTAGCTATATTCCCTATTAATGACAGTAAAAAGCGTTAATCTAAATTTCCATAACTGCTCTGAAAATTTCAGCTGTTATCACTAAATTTCACGTGTGGAAATGGATTTAAAATGCCTTCTCATTTAAACCCACAAAGGCGACAATTGAATCGTAGGTTGCTTCTGCATATTTCTATATGCAGAATAGCAGTAGTAATTCTATTTGCATACACCAAAAATGTGGTAACACCAACTTGAGTCCTAAGGAGAAAAATAAAGAGTGGCAGGGAAGTAGGAGAGTCAGCAGCTGTGAGGTGTGACTCGGCCATGCAGCCTTTGCCACGAACTGACTCTTGTTCCACGGACCCTGAACAGAGGTCAGCTGTGCTGCCTTCACCTTCCCGTGCATGAACTGCAGCTGACACAGGAAGGAGGAAGAGCTGTGGCTCTCGAGTGCTTAGGAGGTCAATGTTTAGTCCCAGCATTCCCTTTTGGAAGCCCAGGCATGCTTTCAACAAGACATAAGGTTTGCTTAGAGCTTGAAACGTATTTTGCGTGCACCCATATTTAAAATGGGCTTTTTTCTTCATGTTTTTTTGTCCCCATGTCTGTTCATTACTTTCTTCCTTCTCTCTACCAACATTTTAGTAGAGGTCTGATGTTGCCTGCTTTGTATGCTTTGGGGTTTTTTTTTTTGTTTTAAAATTCCTTTCCAACATATGGTTTTGCTCAGTGGCTTATCAAGCGAACGGATTTTTTTTTTCCTCCTCTGTGTACAGAGATTACAATATTTCCTCAATTTGGGATATTTCTAAGTGGAAAACAGACTTAAAATTGTACTCTACTGGTACATGAGGACATGACTGTATCATTCCAGTCCCAGCATGGTGTGCTGTTTTTCTAGCATAAGTCATCTCAGCATGCTGGGCTTTGCTGTGCCATTGCTGCTTTTTTGGAAGTCTTTATTGCACCTTTTTTTCATTTTCTACCTTATCTCACTTTTTCTTTTCATGCAGATAATTTTCTTTGCTTCAGTTCTCCAAAGACATCTTCATCGGGTTGGATAAAACATCTTTCCAAGCTTTGGATGTTTCATGGGGTCATTGTCCTGTCTCCTAGCTTAGTTGACTCTTCCTCTATCACCTGTCTCAGAACATGCTCTGTTTGTGCTCTGCTGTACAGAAACTACATTTCTCAATGTAAAATAAATATCCCAGCTGTATCCCTTTTGCTATTCCTTTGCCTTTTCTTTATTTAAATAACTATTTAAGTTATTAATAAAATTTGCACTTTTATGCCATTAGGGATTTCACTTTTTGGTGTTTTCATTTTTTAGCTGAAAACACTTTTGCCTGAATGTTGACAATGCCAAGCCAACGGGTGCAGTGTGTGGGATGGTGTGAAAACTTAGTTTAGTTATTATCTTAGTTTTTTCTCGAATTCTGCTGCAGATAAAATGACAAATAGATGCAATAGGGATTTTCCAGTTGTTATTGTTAGGACAAAGTTTGCAAGGGCACTCCTTTCTTGAGGTCACTTGGTCGTGGGAGCATGGCTGAGAGAGCAGTTACATCCTTGATGTACCCAGATTTTTCACTTTAAGGCTTGAAATATTTTCCTAGCTTTACACTGCAGACTTCTTATCTTTATTTAAATGTATTTGTTCATTAACTTATTTGAGACAGATTTAAAGAGGCAGCATCAGAAACCTAAAATTCTTTTTCCACCCAAAAATAATCCTTGAAATGTCTTGCAAAGAAGTCTCCCCTCTTTCACACCTCAGTTATTCAGCAAAGATGGTGCTTACTAACATTGAGTTTTTACAATATATTTTTCTTGAGTGGGATGATAATATTGGAAGTTCATTAGGGAGTTTTCAGTACCTTTCCACTTGTGCTTAGTTCAGACTTGTGAGTTTGATTTGCAGACTCATGAGAAATGTTTCAAAGCTGAAGTAGGAAAATTCTTGTGATTATACTACTAATGAGATTACTCTGCTGCAAAGTGGAACATCATGGATTTCAGGTTTCAGTTGATTTGTCACTGTCTAATTAAGGATGAAGCATTAAATACTGACATCTTGTGCTTTTTTATTGTTATTTGCAACTAGGGAGTTTAATGCCTTATTTTAACTTTATTTACATCACAGTGAAAGAAGTTATTTTTCCAGTTCACATGAAAATGAAAACCAGATTGATTTCTGGTGATCCTGTAACGATGTATATTTGCTAAAAGTTCCTAGGTCACTAAAGCTAAATAAATTCATTATACCGTAGCTGAATTGTAGTTTTTAACTTGTAGAATAATGTAAATATCTCTTTCTTGTTCAGCTTCAAGATTATTCAGCAGTGCAGTCTAAACTAGATTTTCTCCCCTCCTCAAAACTTGTTTTCCAAATAAGGCTTATGAATGGGTGCATTCCCTTCCTGGCCTGCTGTCCTTGGATAACTTTGGCATATCCCAGATTTCTGCCTAGGGCACATCCTAATGTTGCTGGCTGGGGGGAAAAGCCCAAATGCAGGATATATAAATCAGCAGTCACAGATAGTTCAAGTAATGAAGTTCAGTAACTTACTGCTCCTCAGCTGACACACAGTAAGAGGCTGTTTGTGAAGGGTAGCCAACTAGAATGGGATAGATAAAAGTTAACCAAATATAATGGGATGAGCCTTTGTAAAATGACTGAGGCTAAGAACTTCCTAAATGCAAGAGTTAGGGGGAATGTGGTCAACTGTAACTTGTCATCTGAGCCAGAGTAAAATATGCTGCAGCAACACCAGCTTCTTAATCTATTGTGTTTTGATTCATTGTTTTAGCAGAGTTTTTTTGTCCACTCAATTCCTTGCAATGCTGGTGTCTTCAGAAAAGTAAACAAAAAGCGCAAAATCCATTGTAGGCACCTGTGAATTTTTAACAGGGCGATTTTAAATATCAGTATTAAAATGTTGCCTTTTGTGTCTGTCACAACGTGACCAGCTCTGCACTGAAGGGTGGCAGATGGCTGGACAGAGCGCTGGCAATGGGCAGTGCAGTGTAGGTACATGCAGAATTCCTGGCTGCTCTCACCTTCTCTCCAGGGAGCCGCTGGTGTTCCCCGCTGTGCTTCAGCACTCTTGTCACCCTCAGTTGTGGGATTGTACCTGCCATGTCTGGCTGGTTTTGTGCCTGAGGCTTCTTCCCAGGAGTGCAGGGCTGGCTCTGGGCTCTGCTGAGGCTGAGCTTTGCTGGCTCTGCTCAGAGCCAGAACTCCCTGCTCGGCTGCTGGGGCTGTCACAGAGCTGGGTTCTGCCTCTGGAGCAGCTGGAATCACAACCCATGGGCTCACTGTACACATGGAAAGTGCTTGATGAGGATTTTACAGTATTTCTTAACTCCCAAAAAGTCCCTGTTTTGAAAGTTGAGAAATACTGTAAATCTCTGCCTCAGTCAGAGAGGAGATTTCTGTGCTGATGGTAAGCATAAGTTCACGTGATTCATTTTTGAATAATAGCTATATACACTGTGCCAGACAAAGTGAGATTATAGTTACTCTAAGGTTTTGATGGGTTTTTTTTCCACATGGATGTTGCATTATCATGATGAGAGGGACAAGATGCATTTGTTACTGGTACAGGATCAGAGCTGTGAAATGGGCCCTGGCTTTACTGAGCTGGCTGTGGGAGTTTGGGCTAGGGAGGAAGCTGGGAGGAGTTGCTCACCATACAGGCACGTCCTGCAGACCAGCTCGCTTTGCCTTTGCTGTGTCCAGTGCCTGCAGGGAAAGAGGATTCCTGTGGAAGCTGTTAGGCAGCTTGTGGAAAAGAGTCAGAAACAGTCATTTCCTGCAGGGGAATAATCTGGGATCAAGAGGTCAGGAGTGCAGTTAGGCTATTGAGAAGAACATGGACAATTTGAGAACACAAGATAGTCAAAAGCCATTGTGGAACATTTTTTTCACTCTGCAGAGCAACTCTCACTAAATGTGCTGTCGCAACATGGCTGTGGCTGTTCTGTTTCAACATGAATTGTCCTCTGTGTTTGCTGTTTTTGAGCAAGGTGTTCATCCTTCCTTTTCATTTTCACCAAATGTGAGTCTGTTTTCTTCCCGAGTAAAACTTGGCAATTTGAAGGTATCAAAATGTGTTGATTCCAGTAACACAAGTATCTTTTCCTGTCAAAAACTAGTATTTCAGCCCATCAGATTTCCTAGAAAAGGAGTAGGGGCTGAGTCAGACCTGGTGGTAGTTGCCTACTAGCACCTCTCCTGCTGTTACCTAAGCTGGCTGTGGTGCAATGGCTTTCTCTGGCAGATGATGTTCCACCACACCTTAAGTAGTTTGCAAAGAAAAATGGCACTCACGAAACGAATCTTTCACACACTTTACAGAAGACTAAAGCAAGACTTAGTACTTCTAGGAATATAGCTGCAGGTCTTCCATTTCTATTCCAGTTTGTGTTTTACAGCTGCACCCCACATGAGGATTCTTAGCCAGTTCTTGATATGGTACAATAGCTCTTCCCTGGAGTAGCTATTTAATTACTAGAGTTCTAGAAATGGAGGTAAAATGTTTCTCTCTCTGTTACTGAACTGTCTGTCATGTGACCAGTTTCTTTATTAACCCTTATTTAACTGTTTTCTCTGTCTAATCTGTCTTCATTCTGCCTCTTTTTTCTCTTCTAACCTGCTTGCTGCCTGTACAGACCAACTCTACCAGCAACTTGAGCAAAACAGTCGCCTAACTAATGAACTAAAGCTGGCATTGAATGAGGATTAAACTTTAGTGTGACTTACTGTTAACTTGTTTGAAAACACCTTCTTCCAAATTTCCTTTAAGGATAAATCATTAAATGTAGAAATAAGCAAGAAATTTAAAATTGGGTGTTTTTTTAAGCTGTTAATTCTGTGGTAAATTAATGAAATCTCAGTTTCTCTTGGGAAAATATGGAAGTGCTTCTTCTGGATGAGGCTTTTCATTATGTTTCTGCACACCTATTTGGGAAGGGCACTAAGCTCTTCTGCTGTGCAGTAGCTTCTTTTCATTTAAGTAAAGAGCTACAGCAGTAGCTGTACAGTATCCAAAAAGTAACAGCCTGCTTGCAGAAAGGCAACAGGAACTGGCCTTAAAGATTTTTACCACAGTGAGAGAAAAATGTTCACTAGAATTCATATTTCTGTATTTCAAAACCAACTTAAAGGATACTTCCAGCTGTTTTGTCTGGAGACTTTAGTGAGATCATTTTGCCTTACTATGAATTTGGCTTGTATTTGACATTTAAAAAAAAAAAAGCATGGGAGCTCCATCTGACAGTACCCAATCAGTTTTAAAGGTATGCTTGCATAGTATGAAGTTACTATTACTGGATCCTGGTAGGATGCATCACCAAAACATTCTGCTCATTTATTGTATCAACTGTGTGTGTTAAGTGATTGTCCTATAAAAGTGTGCATGCAACACAAGGCTACTAACTTGGAGTTTATTTTCTAGAAGAAATACATTTCTTAAAGGTCACTTCACTGAAAACTAGAATAGTTTCGTTGTTTTTTTTGGTTGTTCGTAGTGTTTTTGAATTCTATAAAACTTCTAATTGT
Organism: Regulus satrapa; assembly: GCA_013396955.1. Taxonomy (NCBI): domain Eukaryota; kingdom Metazoa; phylum Chordata; class Aves; order Passeriformes; family Regulidae; genus Regulus; species Regulus satrapa. The sequence continues at coordinate 290,551 of VWZN01017393.1, read as the reverse complement.
GTATCTGCAAAGAACTTATTTTCTTTATTGCCTACTTTAAAGAAAAAAGAAAAAGCCACTTCTTATCTCACATACCTGTAAGCAAAGAGCTTCCAGAACATTGTGTCTCTGTTGGCAGTGCATTTTTTTTAACAAATGCAGCTGCAAACAGTTCTAAACTTGCATTACTTGTTGTTTGTTTTATTAATTCGGAGTTCTCTCTAGTTGTGTTATCTGGAAACATTGGTATTTATGAGCATGCACATTTCTTAACTTTCTAAACCCTCTGAGAGAAATGATGACTGCATGCCTTCATGTTCTGAGAATCAGTGCCTCCAAAGAACTGCTATTCATGTTTTAATTTTCTAATCCCACAACAGAGAAAGTGGCGCATGCCAAAGAAGAAAACCTTAGTATGCATCAGATGCTGGATCAAACTTTACAGGAGTTAAACAACATGTGAAAACCTTCTTAGCGGCAACCACACTATTTGTTTTGTTATTTTTACACCTGCTTGCCGTGAAGCCCCATAAACATGTCTTTCTTTTTAGTTTCACCACAGTCACAAGAACATCTGCTAAATTATCAAGCAGGGGTCAGGGAAACAGCAAAATGGGCAAGCCATATGCGGGTTAAGCGACATTACATTCTGGTTTCAACGTGCCATTTCCCAGCAAAAAATGTTACCTACACTTTGTAGAGAGTTCAGCAATTCGGTGTGCTTAGTCTTGGAAGAATCCTGACTGTGGCAAAAAGTGTCCCACCTCAAGTGCCAACAACGGTTTCTATACCAGAACAACGATTCGAGAGTGTTCAAGAGAGATCAGGTGGAAATGGTGCTACTTTGAACAAAAGGCTCTACTTGAAGTCTTTTGTTTGATATCAGACAAGTTAGGAGTTGTCCAGCACATTAATTTATTTTATCAGAACTTGACTGATCTGTGAGAATTTGGACTTTCTGTGCCTTCCAATTCAGTAAAACAAAGATTTATAAGCAATGGAGAAAAGTGAAGGCTTCTGAAGGTTTTAAATTGTATTCTTGCAACTCAATACAGAAGTGTAGGTCAGCATTTCACCTTGAGTTTTCATTCGATTGTATTTTTCATGTTGAAATGAAAGATTCAATAAATTCAGGACAAAACATTAATTTGGAAGAGATTGTGTTAAAATGTATTTTATTTGTGGGGACTTGGGGTAGGGGAGGAATTTTTAAACTGATATTTGCCTCACTTTTTTCACACTTTCTTTGAGCAGTCTTAAAAGTATACCTGTATGTAAACATTGTATAATGATATGAAATAAAATGCACATTTTAGGACATTTTTTAAATTTTGTTCTCCTGTGATTTGTTTTTCATCACATCAGTTTCCTGTGCAACCCTGTGTAAACTGTGCATGTGTGCAGAGTCTCTCATTGTGTCAAACACTGATAACACACTGGCGCTCAGTCTTTTCTGTGTTCTTGGGCCAGTGGAAAGGACAGTGGTGGTTTGACAGATCTGTAGCTGCTCAGAGAAGGCCCTTGGAGGGCCATACTGCAGGAGCCTGGCCCTGGCATTCGTCTGCATGCCCAGGGTGCAAGTATTCCCTAGCAGATGATAGAGCTTTCCAGAATTACCCATCAGCAACCAAAATGATTTTGGTAAGACCAGAGCAGAATTCCTGTAGACCCCTTTGGGAAATGAGTCCTGAAAGCCTTGCTCTTGGAAACACTGCTATCGATTTGTATGTCTTACTTGGTAATGTGTGCTAATTTACTTCAATAAACCTTCAAAAATCATGGGTCACGTTCATGAGAGACACTCTCACTCGACTTTTCACTGCTGGTTGCTAATTTCTACATATGTAGGTGTCTTTATTTGAACTGTGAGGTCTGTCAATGGGCAGCTTCAGGACTTGAAAAATGATTTTTATTCCTTCTTTTTCTCTAGTATATTGCTGAAAGCTGATGCTGTCCATCCCTCTAGAAGCAAGGAGCTTGGTAGGAGACAGGTACAGATAACCTTCCACATCACCAAAGAATTTCATTTAGTGGACCCTTAGCAAGCAACTGAAAACAGATGACTTTATCAGCCACTGGTGTTAACTGGTAAAGGGGTAAAGTAATACACAATAATTTCAGGTTAAGTGGGAGTCAGAGAGGGACTGTCTATCTGGGACAGCCAGAGAGCCTGGCTTTTTTTGATTGTGTTTTAAAGGGAGGAACTTGATAACATTACAAGCTTTTGTGTGATTTATTAGCCGCCGCCAACTCATCCTAAACGGAAAGGATGGCTGGCTTCATGTTTCTCTTGTGGTTTTGTGGAGCAAAATACATGTTACAAGGCTCCTGCCAGGCCTTATCTTGTACTGAAGACTGGCAGATAAAATTCCAACCGCACAGTGCCGAGGTAAGTTACTCTAATCTCTTGTTCCTTCCTTGCTTAGCACGGATTAAGTGTCCTGAAGTTGAGCTCTAAGAGTGCATGTGTGGCTTCCACTGGTGCTGCTGGAGTCTGGAGGGGCTGGGAAATGTTGGAGGACCCCAGGCCACCCAGAGAGTCAGAGGCTGTGCAGGAGTAGAACAGATGAGCTCTTGGCACCGGGCTACGAGTGCTGCACAGCCCAGTGTGCTGCCAGCTCCCCTGGATTGGTCCCTTGGTATGTGCTCGAATCCTAAACAATGTGTCTGAGTGAGGTCAGAGCCTTTGTTTGCTGCTTAAAATTGCTTTTTGGGAGACCACAAACTGCTTTGTGGTTTGGGGAATCTGAGTTCAGCTGTCACTGTTCAAGGGTATGAGAAGGCTGTGGTTTTCCTATCTCTAAATGGTATCATCACCATTGATAGGGCAAGCATGTGCAAGTGAGGAGATAAGAATTAATCTGAAAAAAATCCGTTGGCAGAGTAGACTGCCCCGAAGTGCAGTGTTGCAGAGGAGTCTGTAAAGCTTTGCAATAGGTAAATAAAAGCTTTCCAGTTTCAAGGGGAGCTGAATGGAGCAGTGAACGTGGTGATGATGATGAATCACACCAAGTGGCTTTTTTGCTGACTAGCAACAGACACATAAATACACATAAGGGCGTATTTGCTGGAGCAGGAAAATTGTTTTTACCATCTGTCATAAGCTACTACCCCTCATGGGTTCTTTAGATGCAGTGTCTCATCAGACAGAACTCGGTGAAGCTACAAAGCACTGGCTTGTAAAAACAAGTAAGTTGAGCTCAAATTTAACCCTATTCTAGCAAATGTACAGCTACTTTGCTATTTTAACTAAAAACTTGTTAAATCACAGAACCCTGCATCATTCAGCATTCCTCAAGATGTATGTCTTGGTTTGGAGAGTTACGCACCCTGTCTTTGAGTGCAAAACCACATTTGCAGTTTGAAATATATCCTAATTGTGCAGCCATGCTCTGTAATTGTCTGGTTTGATTTTTGAGCTGACCTCTCTCATTGAAATGGGTAGCTCTGGGAGGACCAGAACTGGCAAAACCTGCCTTCTTGCAGATTCCTGTCTTATAGCTGGCTGAAAACTTTGAATTAATTATTTTCCAGATATGGAGACGTTTGTGTTGCCTGCTCCCTTTTGGGATTTCTCTGATATCAAATAATATATGAGGCATGTTCTACCTTAATGGTTCCTTATGTTCACAAAATTTGCAGAAATGTGTTTTATCTTTTAGAGTTCTGTGTGGTCAGTCAGTTCAACCAAGAGTTATTGAGTGGGTGAGTGAGAAGAAAGAAAGAAAGAAAGAAAGAAAGAAAAGGAACTTAGATTGGGAAACAAGGCTAAAGCAGTAGGCTGCACCTATAGAGCACTGCCTCTCAGCTCTGGATCTGTAAGGTATTGATGTGTATTAAATACTACTCAAAATCTGGGTTGTCAAGTTTCACTCTAGTGTTAATATCATAGGAATATCTATTACACTGGGCTGTCTGTGACTGCTGTAATGTTTGTTATTGGCAGCAAAAGAAGAAAGTGATTAGCCAAGTCAGTTTTAAAATTGGGGAAGGAAATCACTGCATGACTCAGTGCATAGAAAAATAGAGTTCTTTTTTCCCTCAGGTGTTCCTCTGGGTGGGTACAGGAACATCAGTGAAAGATTAAGTGGGAATTGCAGCAAAAAGGTCAAAAAGGAGGAAACAAGGATAATGCTTTTTTATCTTCGTAGAGGATTTTTTGAAAATGCACACAGGAGTAACTCTTAATAGACAGTATGACTTGCTGTCTTCAGTATGTGTGTGTTCTTTCCAATGTACAGAGGATCTGCACAAATTTGCATCATCTTCTTGGCTTCAGTTGCAAACCCATCTAGTGTTCTGTAAGTCAGAGCCTTTCCAATCCGTAAGCTGCAGCTGGGAATTTCCTAAATGCAGGATGCCCTCAATGCCAGCAGCTTAGTGAGCAATCTAGGTAGTCCAGATGGAAGCAATGGGGAACAGAAGCAGACAGAAGTCTTACTCATAAAACCCCCTCACTCCTTTCCATTTGTTATTTCCTGGCTCATAATGCACCAAAATGAAAGGACATTCCATAATATTTTGGGTTTGAGTACTGTGGACCTTAAGGACACCACAGCACTGGCTTCTCTTTGCTGGTTTGAGGAATAGCTCAATAAAGATTAAACAGCATCTTTTTTCATTTAAAAAACAGAGCAAAGCCACACAAAACCCCAAAGTCCTGCAGACCCAGTTGCAGCTGCCTGTACCACATGTACACACTGACATGCAGGGCTGTGAGAACATTTCTCTATTCTTCACAGCAAGACTATACGGATCATGGGTATAAAGGGTTGATACATGTTTGAGGCCATGATCCAAATAGAATGCATTTTGAATGCATTCTATTCCAGGGCCTGACTATGATCTGCTTCTTGGGATTGTTCCTTTCTTTGATTTACTTTTCATTCTTTGCCCTGAGAGACAAAGAGAAATGTTGAGGAAGAATCCACGTGGTCTGTCACAGCCAAAGTTCATGGCAAACAGCATTTCCTTGGCTAAAACCTGCCAAGTGCTACACCTAGTGATAGTTGGATGTGCCACTGAGGAAAATTATGCAGGTCTGATGTTTCTATGTTTTGTGAAAGAATAATCAGAGTGGTGCAGTTGCAAAGCTCTGGTAAGTTGTTTTAACTTGGGACACATTGGTATTGATATTAACATGGAAATCTGTGTGTTTCCAGTTTGAAAACAGAGCATTTCTTTGCAGGCCACGCCAACAGTTTATTATGTTTTCCTTGACAAAAATATTAGTTGGAGAAGTAGCCTGGGAAAATGCTTCAGAATCTTTCCTGGATTATGTTGTTTTGGTTTTTTTTTTGCAGCCAGCAAGGATGAGCCTGCCAGACTTTTTTCTACTTAATCTGGATTGCTGTGCTACTTCCCTTATTTTTTATTGTACGCATGTAGACTATGAAATAGAATAAAAGGGTGATGTCATTTCTGCAGGCTGTCCAGGAAAAAAAATCTGGAACATGAATTAGGTGAGAAAATAGGAAAGGAAACAAGAAGCTAGACTTGCACATGAGGGCTAAAGGCCAGTCGGGAGGGTATAGAGAACATGAAGGTGATCTACAGAGGGATGAGTGCTCCCCTCTAAATGCTGCTGAGTTGTTTTGCTTTGTCCTGCTCCCCCATGAGTCTGTGCAGCCACCACATTCCTTTGCCACCGGGGAAGATAGCTGGCAAAGTCTAGGTTACAGGAATTCTTTGTCAACCTCATCTGGGTTTAAAGAATGCAGGAATTTTCAGTAAAAATCCTTTCAGTAGTTCTTGCCACACTTGCAGAATCTGGGTAGAATTTCTCTATGCTAGGACTTCATTGTCAATTATCTTAACCAGGAAATTGCAACACTTCAAAAAAATAAAAATGCAAACCCACCGTTTTTTGCTGCTTGTCAGCAGGTAGCAAACATGCAACACGTGTGTGCATGTGCTTTTATTACATTCACATGCTGCTCTATCTGAGTGCAAGGCATTTCCAGGAAATTAACAACTGCTGGGAAGGATTGTGGATACAAGAGACAGCCCAACTAAACAGGCTGTTAGTCCATGGGAGGTGCTCAGTGCTGAGACTTACTGCCATAAATTGGAATGAAAAGCACACGGGCTCATGTGTCTGTGTGCAGGAGATACAGACATTATTGCCATTTTGGGCAATTAAGTTATTGACTCCTCCCTCTGCATCTCCTTCAGCACTGCCAGCAGTAGGAACACTACAGCTGGTCAAGGGACTGATAGGAAGGGTTTACTCCAGATCCATTATATTAGTGCATGGGAAGCTATTAACAGTTTGGATTTAATTAAAGAAAAATGATAAAATCCAAGTTTCAATTGAGTGCAGCTCGTGTAGGGATTTGTGCCGTTTCAGCTAAGTTGTTTTAAGGATCATTTTACCAAACCACCCAGGTGCATGCACAGCTTTGTGCACACATATGGAGTACAGACAGCTAGGGCCTGCCTGTTTGACTAAGCCTTAGTCAAACAAACAGTTCCATTAGAGCAAAGTCTCAGTGTTGCAGCACTGAGCTTTAATGGCCATTGCACAATGAAAAGTTCCCTCTCGTGTCAAAGCTGCTGGGTCTTTGGCTGCTGTGACATTTGGTGTGTAGGTTTAAAAACCAACCATGCCCACAGTGAGCAGTGCAAGGTTATATTTCAATTTCTCAAGGAAAGGCTGGTGTTCAGAGGTGCTGAGCAGTTCTTTTTGATCTGCATGGGACACCTGCATACAGTATCAAAGGTGTGAGGTGGCAGAAATCCCTTTTCAGACTACTTTAAACCCAGGAAGCCCTAAAATCTGTTTTCCCAGTTCCTCTTTTGCCCATGTCTGTTGTGCCTGTGAATCAGTAATGAAGACATTACTCTGTAACATCAGGTGTGCCACTTACCAGTTATAGACCTACTTCTCAGACAACATGGGGATTTAGCTTTGCTTCTGTTTTATTTTCCTGTTGAGAATTTGCAAGAGCACATCAGCCCACACACAAGAAAAAGAAAAAAAAGGCGTTTTGCTCACACCTGTTGCTTAAATTTGCCAGGCACAAAGTCGAGTAGGAACTTGTTAGCTTTCATTACAGCACTTGGAAAAAATGTCATCATCCAATAAGTGGAGCAAGCCTCTCCTCCAGCACCAGCACGCCTTGAGCTTGATTCTCCTCTGATGGATGTGTCCTTATCTTTCTCACCTTATTGCAGATTGCTTTTATTGGTGCTGAAAGGATGCAAATAACCCAAGCTGTGTGGCAGACATTGAGATGAGTGTGCAGGTAGTAAAACTGTTCCACTGAGTAATGTTAATCACACTGAGGCATAGCTGTAAATTGTTTGATGTATATTGCTATACACCAAAAAGTATAAATAGTATCTAAACCAAGAAAACGGTCCTGGTTTTGTTCTAAGTAAATGAAATAAATGACAGTATTTCAAATTCAAGCAGTTGATGAGTTATTCCAAGTCACAAAAGAGATTAACTGTCTTACACTTAGGGCATATTAGAGAAGTCACTCATCCCATGCTGCTGTCTTCCATCAGTAGCAAAGCTTTTAAAATGTTCTTAGTTCTTTCCCACAGCCCTGCTTGCAAAGGTATAAAGGAAATATCTACTTTTATTTTTGCAAATATCCTACTGCGGTATAAACCTGTGCTAATGTCATTAACTTATTTATCTCTGATTTATCTTGTACAGAAAGGGAATAAAGTAAAATCCCTGCTTACTGTGTAGCATATAGTAATTAAGACATCTTTGGAGGGGCTCTTTTGAGTTTGGGAAGAAAAATATGAAGCAAAGGAATGGAGTCTGTAGTATTCATGGACTCACTCCCACAAGAATATGCAAGCCCAGTGCCAAATGCCTCCACCCAAATATCCGAGACGTTACTAATTTGATAAGAGTCCTTTTCCTGTTTTTTTATTAGCCTGTGCAGTTTCTCAAGCTATCTGTACTCTGTTCCCACGAAGAGCAATTTTAGTGGCACAGAACATGTCTGCAAAGCAAAATGAAAGTGTAGTTGCAGGACAGGTAGGTGAAAGCACACGAGAACGGATGGTCAGAGCAGTAAACATCTGGAAAACGGGCTGGCTGCCAGCCTGCATGTATCACTGGGTGAGTATTTGGCATGAGCTGCAGAGACTCCTTATGGCAGTAGATACAGCAGTAAAAATCCATGCTGGGGCTTCAAATAATGTTGAATGGCTTGGAAAAACTGCTAGAGTAGGTACTGAACAGGATGGAGAGTCTTCTCTCTAGAAGAGCAGTAAGTACAGTAAATGCAAATCAGGACTGTATTCTGCAGAGAGGGTGTGCCTGACGATTCACACAGAAAATCTGGAACCACATTTCTCCTCCTGCTGCTCTGTCTGCCCAAGCCAAGGTGCCTGTTGTCTTCCTGACCCGGAGACACCTGCTGTGGAGGTGGCACTTGGTGCTGGCACTTCAGCCTGGCTGGATGCAGTTGCCTGACCCACTTCTCTCACCAGTAAGTGTCAGGCTGTCTGAGTCCTCACAGACTCTGGGACATTCCATTAAGTTAAGAAGGTTGAAATTGTATTTTGGGGAGAAAGGGTGGAAAGAGAGATAGTTATCACCCAGTTGTGAGGAGCTCTTTCTAGAGCAAGCCAGAAAGCTTTCCCAAGTGCCTGCACGTGTAATTCTGTCTTTGGGCATATAAGCCTCACAATACTTGCTAATATGTTTAATCTTTCAGGTGTTTTACACTTTCCACGGCTCTTTGTTTTCAAACAATGTACTTGAGTCTGAAAAAATGCAACTGGAAAAGTCAACCTCACTGGTGCTGTGTGGTGCCTCTGGCACTCTGAGCAGTGGTGATGGCACACTCACCATTTTCCATGGTGTCTTGTACCTCTGCCCAGTAATGGGAGAAAAGCTGAAGAGGGTAAAAAGGTTACACACAGCAACTGAGCTCTAATGATAAATGTGAATATATTCTTGGACACAAAATTGTTCTGTCCTCTCTCTGCTGTTTTGTACCAGAAGAGATTGTTACCTGGAGAATAACTTCAGGAAAAACAGAAAAAAAAAATCTGTATGTTTTCTTTTCTTTGGAGGGAGAGTGTGTGTGTGGTGGTTTTCTCTTTTTTACACTGATGTATTTCACAAATGTTCCTTCACTACATACTTTCAGCTGGTGAAAATTGTTTTTCCTCTGAGTCCGAAAAAGTTTCAAGTAGACCCTGAATTAAAACTATGAGGAAATCACCACTGCAAAACTGGAATTTTAAAACGAATGTTTTTTCAAAAAGGAAAAATAAATGTGTGTGCCCTTTGGCTGATCTGTAGCCACAGCATGGTCTTTTCAGCATTCCTTTTCTTAACATACAAAATATTTTCCCAACTCCCATCCTGTTTTTTTAGGAACTGTGTCAGACTGCATGCAACTTCTGAAACGAAGGCAGTAACAGTGTGGCCCTATAAAACTTGCATATTCTATTTTATTGAAAGTATATAATGCCCAGATGATACATCCTGAGCACACAGGAAAATGGAGTAAATTTAGCAGAGCTGATGATAAACACGTTGATCTCACTGTCTGAACACAGTGCTTTTAATCCTTTCTCTTGGTCCAGATACCTTACATGCATAAAGATTTGTTCCTGACTAATGTTTCTCAGCTGACCTATGACCTTAGTTTGGAAAAGACCTGGCCATCTTGGAGAAGATTTTAATCTTAAACTTGAGCTGTGAGTATTCCCTTATTTCTGTACCTTTAGGGGGATGGTGCCTGGGTTTATGGCTGGGTCTGATTGCCCTGGCCTAGAATGTTTTAGGTGCACACTGGCAGGGCAGCTCTGTTTCTGCAGTGGTGCATACACTGAGATCATGCAGCTCTTACCTTTCTTGATAAATAATAATCCTCTGAGAACTGCTGTACTGACCAAAACCAACAAAAATAAAAGTATTTGGGTGAGGAGACTGTAATAACTGAGATCAGTAACTCTCTGACAGCTGAGGAAGCTCCCGGGGCAGTGGAGCTGCTCCTTTTGCCAGCAGCTCGTTAAATGGGTGAGGGTTTTTACTGCCATCTACTGTACAAATGCTTCAAGACAGAGGGAAATAAAAATTCTGCCTCTTGGTCCTCAAAGAGATGAAATTGTTTCTGAAGAGAGAGAGAAAGGAAAGCTTGATTTCTCTCTACATCTAATATTCCCTTTATTTATCTTCATTTCCAATTCAGAAAGAATTTGGGTCTTTTATTTCCTTCCTCTGCGGAGAGTAGAAGTGTTAGGTTTGATCAAGGAAATAGATATCCCTTCACTCTTTGCATTTTCCATCAACATAAATTTTCCACATATCTCTGTATACATAGATCATATTTTTAATTGCTGTTTTCCTATTTTTCTTCATTTTATCTAGCACAAATATAAATTACAGTCTTTTTTGACAATTTTACCTCTTGTCTGTTAATTATATTCCATTAGATTCAACACTTTTAGATCCAGAAACCTTTACACAGAAGTTAGTCTTTAATTATTGGAATCCAGTTGGAATAATGGGGAATCCATTGGATTAGTGGACAGTTTCATTGTTTCACAATAAATCCAAAAAAGAAAACAAAGGAGCTTCCTTACACTACCCCTTTCTTCATTTTTAAAAGGCCTTCTGTACACATTCCTCCTACAAGCTTCAGTCTGGGTCTGTGGCAGTTACAAATGTTATTTAATAATATGAAAGAGCAGAGATGGGCTCATGATTTCAGGTTTGACCAGCCTTTTATCAGGGTGATACTCATACTAATCACTTGTTTTCTGTCTTTCAAACCTTCCACGTTGTTTGTTAAAAACATTACCCATTTCTTCAATGGAAAGGTTACATTTAGGGGCATGTCACTGCAGAGTTTGTCAGTGAACTAGAAAAGGAAATGAGATCATCATAGCAAAAAAAATAATGTGATCGAAGTCCAGACCCACAAGCAGGAACAACCTAAATAACATCTGTTAAACATTGCTGAGACACAGAATCCACAAAAGCATTTGCAGAAATTGAGGAGGACTGACAAAAGTGACGAATGATGTTTTCAGTATTACTGATTTTTTTTTTTTTAATCCCAAGAGTTATGTTTTAGGAAATGAATCTTCAAAATTTGCAAATGCCTGATGTTTCCACAAGTTGGTGACCATCAGCAGCAGAGTGAGCATATTGTACCTTGTGCTGGTGGGCTGCACCCCTGCAGAACAGCACAAAATCTGCTGCCCCCCTTCCTGTGCTTCCCCAGCTCCATCATCACGGCGCTGTGAAAAAGCCCCTGAATGCTGTAGCAGAGCAGGATAACTGGCAAGATACATCAGCTCTTTGTCTGAAGATCTTGTATCATTGAAGTGTTTGTCTTAGAGGCTCTAAAACCTTAGGGAATTCTTGATGGTGAAGCTCCAGAGCTGGGCCCAAGTGGAGGTGAGTGAGCACAGCCCTGCCTTGCTGAGAGACCCATTGTCTCACACTATTCTTTATCATCTGAATAAGGCATATCTCAACAAAATGCCAGCAAGAATAGCCTGGCAAGGAGGCAGAGCAAGGGAAAAGTCAGCTGGTTTACTGCTAAACCAACTGTGTGGAGATTTTCCCACCAGGCCAGGGGGTCTCCAGATTGACTTTTCTGGCTGTGTTACATAAGGAAGATGGATTACAGCTGAGACTCCGTGCCTATACTTCTGAGTCATCGATGGACAAGAATAGAAGAAAAACCTTGTCTTTTTTGCTAAATTAGAATTGGATCAGCTTAGTGCTTGTTGTCCTCATTTTCTATTGCTCTCAGTTAAAGAAGAGTAGAAAATCCTCAAAACATTGTGAGCCTGATACCTCAATTCAAAGTTAGCAAACCCACCAGTTTAGAGGAAGATAAAACAGATGACAATGGGCCAAGTTGTGCTACTGGACTTAGCACAAAGTTCTTCATTAAGGCAATCAGAGAAAAATGGCAAGCTCCGTTTCTGGCCCAGTCAGAAGTGTAATGTAAGAATGCAGAGAATCCTGCAAAATGCTTCCAGAGACAGCTTAACACCATGAAAATGAGTTACAAGAAAGTAAATACATCATCTTGCACCAGTTGGGTATGAAGCTGTACTGTGATAAGCAATGAGCTTTATTGAGAAAATACTAATGAGCAATAAATGCCTGCAGTGAAAAGGGTAGCATCTGCTCTGCATTTGACTTCACACATGAAAGCTATTTGGCCTGACTTTCTGCCAAATCCTCCAATTTTTGAGGTCATCAGATGAGAAGAAGGTTGAAATCCCTGGGATAGCATCTCAAAGAAGTGAGCCATGCTTTTAAGCAGAAGTGGGAATTCTCCTTTTAGAACTCTGCGTATGCCAGCTGTGCCATCCACACTCTTCTAGGCTGAATCCTGACACTACAGCCAGCACCAGAAGATTCAGCTGCTGTAAGTAATTCCTGACAAACCTAGTTCAAATATGCTCATCTTGCAGTTAAAAGGTTTTATCTGGGTGGTAGACTAGCTTGCTATACTTCTGCCTGGCATATGTTTAGCAGCAGCATTTTTTCATTTGATTCTGCAAACCTTTGCTGGGTAGTGCAGAGTTAAGAAAGCATTTGTGGCTTGAAGAATTTGTGGCTGCACCTTCTCTGTCTTTTTCTAATGTATCAGTGCAACGAGAATGTTAGTTAAAACCAGATTATATTGTCAGAGCCACACGGGTGCTGGTAGGAGTTATAACCTCACCTCCAGCAGGAGGAAGAGTGAGTGGTGTTGAGCCTGCTGGGGGCTTTGGGCATTCCAGTTACCCAGCAGGGAGGGCTCATGCTTCAAAAACCTTCATTTTCAAGGGGCGAGTCTTAGGGGAGCATTCACAGGGATTTGGCTCGTTTTGTCAAACACCACCTGTAACTGCACGTGGACGCAGCTGGTGGCTTTTGGTGGTGAACTGAAGGAACCAGCTTCAAGTCCCCTGTACTTGGCGCTGCTGAGGCCACCTCTCAAGTGCTGTGTCCAGTTCGTGCCCTTCAAGATGAGAAGGACACTGAGGTGCTGCAATGGCTCCAAAGAAGGGCAGTGCAGATGGGGAAAGGTCTGGAGCACAAGTGTGATGAGGTGAGGGAGCTTGGGGGGGTATTTAACCTGGAGAAAAGATTCTGGGGAGGCCTTATTGCCCTCTAGAACTCCCTACAGCAGGAGGGTGTAGCCAGGTGGGGCCAGACTTCGCTGCCACACAAGGGACAGGATGAGAGGACACGGTCTCAAGCTNACAGGGGCCGCGCCGCGACCCTGGCCCTGGGGACTGGCGCTGGGGCTGGCTCTGGGCGTTCGGGCGGCGCCGGAGGGAGAAGAGTCTGAGAGCGGGCGGGAGGAGAAGCCGCCGCCCCCGCGGGGCTTCGGCGCGGCNAAGGGACAGGATGAGAGGACACGGTCTCAAGCTACACCAGGGGAGTTTTAGGATGGGCACTAGGAATAATTTATTCACTGAAAGCGTGACATTGGAACGGGCTGACAAGGAAGGTGTTGGAGGTGTTCAGGGAGAGACTGGCCGTTNGGAGCCGGGACCTGGTGGGGAGGATCAAGGTGCTGAGCGGGGGGAGCGCTGGAGAGGCGCAGCTTAGGCCGTCTCGATACAGGGGTCTGGGGAAGCGTGGCACAGTGTAGGTGCCTGAGAACGGGCCGGGGGAGGCCTTAAAGGCTGTAGGAAGGAGTAGCAAGAGCCATAGGAGGAGCGGCCGAGGGCACTTTGTTCAGGCTGGAGGAGAGGAGACCTCACTGCGGGCTGCAGCTTCCTCATGAGGGGGAGCGGAGGGGCGGGCACTGGTGTCTGCGTTCCGTGACCAGGGAATACCAGGAAATTATGTTAGGGGAAGTTTAGGCGCATATTAGGAAAAGTTTTTTTACTTAGAGAGGGTGGTCAGGCACTGAAGGGGCTCCCCAGGGAAGTAGTCACGGCTCGCAAGCCTGACAGAGCCCAAGGTGCGTTCGAGCAACGCTCTCCGGCACGGGGGGGATTCTCGGAATTCCGTGCCGGGCCAGGAGTTGGCCTCTAAGATCCTTGTGGGTCCCTTGCAACTCAGGATATTCTGTGATTCTGTTTAACAAGCAGAATAGTAGTTACTTCCAAAATCCAGCTGAAGCGTCTTTGAAATCTTGCCTGCCAGTAGGTGATGCAGTTTGCCGGTTGCATATTAACTCTGTTATGTTTTGTTTCTTTTGCATGTTCCGTTCAGGAATTTAATTGAATTATTAAAGCAAAAATAGTACCTTGCTATGCTTTATAGGTATGGGGTTGGTTTTTTTTCCCCTGTAGCTGAGTTTAAATGTCAGCTTTGCAAAAGCAGTTTGTACCAAACTACTTTTGTTTCAACCAAACTACTACATGACAAAATTTCAGCTGTACTGACAACAATAATGCAGATTTATTTGTAGAGTTTTTTGTAGCTTTTTCAGTGCAAGGGTTTGAGAGGGTGTGGTTTTTAATTGTAAGGATCCTTCTAAATGTCTTCTGTCTGTTTTTGTTTTGTTTTGTTTTGTTTTGTTTTGTCAGGATGAAGCAGGAATCCCAGGTATATTAGTTGGAGTTTCTGTAGATGGAAAGGAAGTCTGGTCAGAAGGTTAGTATGCCCACATACCACGGTGGTAGTTGTGCATGCTGTCAAGAACTGATGAACATTTTAAAAATGAACAATTCAAACAAGCTAATCAGACTGGGATTTGTCTTCTTGATGCCCCATCTCCGGACAGTAGCCACAAATGGGTGCTTAGGGAGCATCGAATGATACCACCTTCCTTGGTAACCTTCAGTCCTTTCCAGGAGTTGATAATTTGCTTACTTCCTGAACGTGCTAGTATGTCTCAACAGATAGATTGGAGAACCTTTCTTCCATTAGTTTTTCAGATTAACCTTTGACTGTACTCTGGGCATAGAGCTGTGCAGTGGTCTGCTGGCTCTGTATGTAGGAGGTAAAAACTCTTCTCCCCACAGGAACTTCCTTAGCAGTCAAAGGAATAACAGGCTTAGTCAAGCCCTTTGTGGGCTGAGGTGTAATTTTACTGGGAAGGTGCTGGCATTGAACAGGTGTTATCCTTTCAGAAATTGCAATTGATTTTTCTGGCTACACAGTTAAGTTTCAAGTAGAGTCTCTTAGTACTTCTCATACCATGTAGACATTTGGTGCTTAAAAAAACCCATCAAAATGTGTATCCATTCTCAGGAACATGTTCATGAGTTTCAAAAATCCCAGTTCTGGGTTGTTTGGGCCTCCTCCTCCCTTCTCCATGGAGGGTAAAGTAGGAACAGGTGTGAGTGCCCACCTGTTTTCTTGCTGATGGGAATTGCTGTGAGGTTTGGAAGGTGTTTTCACTGGGGGGAGCAGCATCCTCACTGACAAGAACCAGGCACTTGAGCAGCAGCTGTACAAGAGAAAGGGTCTTGGCCAAATGGCATGTCATCTGTTTTATTTCTCGTACTTTGTCCAGGTTTGGGGTTTTTTCCCTGAGCAGTTCATGGTTAGACTACAGTTTCATATAGACAGAGGTGTGTTGCTTGCAGGCCTTTCTTGTACTGAAAACTGCAAATGTGTCGTTGCTGCATTTTCTCGCTTTTATGCTGCAACATCACTTGTGCTTCCTTCAAACCTGGCTCAAACTGAAGACTGGTTTGGAAGCTCGATAAAGCTTTGTTAATTCCAGTTCTTGTGGGTTGGTTACATAGGAAAACACTGTTACACAGGCTGTATTGTAATAGAACGGGTGCTGAGTGATGTCGAAACATAGTAACGCCTCAGATTTTTGAAACCTCACAGCCCAGGTAATTGCTATGAATTTGTGAGTGATTTCCTCCCTCCGTTTCTGTATTGATAAAATAAGACCCTTTACTGCTTCAGCTGCTAATTCAGAATAATAAAAGAAGTGTTTATGACTGTTGGTTCAGTTATTCAACAGTCCAGATTTTAGTCTCTTTGGGTTTCCTACACTGAATATTTACCACAGGAGTGTAAATTTTGGCTTAATCTTTGATCTCATTTATCATTATGCTTGCTGTAGTCTTAATGAGCATCTTGAGATGCCATTGTCTATTCCAGTGGGCTCTGATTAACAGCTGCTGCTACAGTAAAATGTTATTAACCAAATTCAAGCAGGGACTGGGACACTCCGATGCTGATGCTTCATTCCCAGTTTAGCTGTAGCACAAATATTTTAATGGGCCAGTAAATCTAATTCATTGCATATCATTAATTCAGACTGTCTCTGTGCAAAGGACTTGAGCAGAGTGTTTTTATTCCCTTGAAGGTTTGGGCTATGCTGACGTGGAGAACCGTGTGCCGTGTAAGCCAGAGACCATCATGCGCATCGCCAGCATCAGCAAGTGTCTTACCATGATGGCTGTTGCTAAGCTGTGGGAAGAGGGGAAACTGGATTTAGATGCTCCAGTGCAGAAATATGTCCCTGAATTTCCAGAGAAGGTCTACGAGGGTGAAAAGGTATGTAATTGTTTATTGGTAAGAGTTTTTTTTAAATTTCTGTTCCTGTCGCTACATAGCTATCTGTGTGCAGGTGCCTGATCTGGACCTTTTCCTACAAAGCACTCAAAATAATTTAGACAAGTATTTTTTTTCCTGCTTGAAAAAACATATTTGGATCTTCACTTTTTTATCAAGTGTGTAGTGTCCACATATATACTCTTTTTTTAATACTGTGTTTAATATGTGATATTTAAAAGGCTTTGCACCTTTGTCTGTTCTTCGTCATGGTGAATTTTACTTCTTTGGTGATTTCTTGTTTGTCTTTTAATGAAGAGAGCTCACATTATCCTGTCTACCTAGGTCACTATCACCACAAGACTGTTAGTTTCACACTTGAGTGGGATTCGTCACTATGAAAAAGATATTACAAAAGTAAAAGAAGAAAAGGAAAAGGCAAACAGAGCACTTAAGCTAACAAAATCCCATCAGGATAAAGAACAAAAGGAAAAAGAAGGTAAAGGGATTGAAAAAAGTGATTGTGTCAAGCAGAAGAAAGAACATGATAGTGGCACAAAAAGCCGAAATTCAAAGCCTGGCAGGAACGACAAGGAGTTTGAACAGGAGGAGTATTATTTGAAGGAAAAATTTGAAAGTGTGATTGAATCGCTGAAGATTTTTAAAAATGATCCTTTATTCTTTAAACCAGGTGAGTGTCTATTAATGTAGACCAAATATACTCCTCTGATGAGAGTTGTTTCAAATAGTTTGACGTGTAATGATGACAGTCGAGTCCAGTGAAGTGTTTGTGGGGGGTTTTGGTTTGTTCTGCTTCCCTCCCCCTTTTTTTTCTCCTTCACGTGCCCCATTAAAAGCTCACCAGAGAATATTTTGTGTGTTCTGCACAAACCATCTGGTCGTGTAATATTTATGTATAGGACTTTTCTCCCAGGAGCAGTAAGTAATGCAGTGAGTGCTCTGAAACATACCAATTAGTGGATTTCTAAATGCTAAAGCAGAATACAATTTTGGTGACAAATTTGTACCTATAAAATATTTTGTAATTGTAAAAAGCATTGCTGTAGTCACATTCTGGGCCTTCTAGATAGGAACCAAAAGCAAATAATTTTACTGAGGCACTAGATCAAGCCTAAAAAAGATCTAGAGAAAAAACAGCATCACAGAAATACTGAAGTAATTTATTGTTGGGATTATTTAGATTGGGTCTAGAGGGGACTTTGAGGAACTTCAGGTGTAAGTTTTAAATGAGTTAGATTAAAGTAAATTACATGCGTTGCTGATAAACAGTAAAAAAATGTGCATTTAAGGGGAGAGGGCTAGGAAGAGGGAGAAGTCAAGCACTCACCATCTTGGAGGGCTCTAGGAACCACTTCAAGTTAGAGATCTGTCTGTAGGCACTTTAGCGGTTCCTCAGGATGTAAATATTTCATAGAAGGCATTAGCACAAGCATGAGATCTTTAAAAAACGAAACATTGTTTTGTAAATAAATTCTATTGTCTTAAATAATGTGCATGCTTGTGTTCATATATCTTTTGGGATATTCTAGAACTAGAAACATTGTGCTGAAAGTGAGGAATACCCTTGAAAAATGTGAGTATTGCTGGGGTTTTTCCTTCTCCAGGGTATGAACACACAAACCAGACCCAGCAGCTGAGCATCTTTTAAGCAGTCATTTTAGAGCTTGTGTCAACTTTCCCAATCCAGACATCCTTGTTAGACCTGGTGTGGTAAATCTCGTGGAAAGGATATTAAATGTCAGTGTTGACATCTTGGCATGAAACCTGACTGTGCATAGAAGATTTTAGTGCTGCTGTTCTCTTAGCAGGATCTGTATCTGCTGCAATACAGGATTTCCTAGGCCTAGGATCAATAATGGTAGATTATTCACGCTATTCATAGTTTTATTTGCACATATGAATCCTTTAAAGCATCATGCAATTAATGTGGGGTTTTTTTCCCTTTCTCACTGTGTTTTTTCAAGGTAGTCAGTTCTTGTACTCAACACATGGCTTTACTCTCTTAAGTGCTGTTGTGGAGAGAGCTTCAGGACAAAAATTTACAGATTATATGCTGAAAATGTTTCGTGATTTGGATATGCTGTCAACTGTCCTAGATGACAATGAAGCAATGATATATAACAGAGCAAGGTAAACAGGGGTGGAACTCTTCATTTTCCCACAACAACTGTCACCATTTCTGTTGGAATTATGACAGCTAAATTAAGAATGCATGATTTTGCTTTTCCCAGACATTTGAATGAAGTGTTGTATGTTACCTCAACATTACTCATGTAGCTGGGTCCAATGCCGTGGTACAGGTTCTGTAATTAGCATGTAAAATGACAGAAGAAGTATTTCTTGTTCTAAGTGTGAATATGGGAAGTGAGGGGAGTAACAAGGCTGACTCCAAAGTTTACATTTACTTTGGGTACAAGTAAGCACATAAATGCAAATAAAATAAGGAGTAACTAGGAGGTTATGTTGGAAATTATAGTTACCTTAGTTTGCTTAATATACTGATACTTAAAGGGTTCCGTGGAATTGTAATATCTCACAGTAACACAAGGTTTTCATAAATCAAATTTCAGTATGAATCTTGACCAGAATTAAAATTCTGTTTAACACCAATTGATTTTTAAAATTAATTTAACATACAAAAACAAAACCATCCCACACCACCCCCACACTCTTACAAAAACAAAACAAAAGACACCCACAAAACAACAAGCTGAGAGAAATTTATGTAACTGGGTAATCCATTCCAATTTAGTGGATCAGGCTAGGGTTTCTTGTCTTGTTTTATTGACTTTCAGGTCTGGGCTCAGAAATTGATTATTGACTCCCCTATTAAATTTTGGTGTGAGACAAGAACTCTGTTGAATGACAAAGCAGGTTACAGTAACAGTCTCATGAAAATGAGATTTTCAAAGTTTGGCTTCTAAAACGCTCTCAAAGAATGATGAAGATGTTGAAGCTGAGGTTTGTCCTAAGTACAAGCATATATTGAAAGTGTGTGTGTGCACAGCTTTACTGCTCTATTCTAGGATGCTCTGTGCTGGTGTTTAGTTTGCTTGCAAAATTTCAGAGGCTTTCTGGCTGTAGGCTCAGGGGCTCATCTGGATGACAGTGATGTTCTCATAAATTGTCAAGGTTTTTTAGAACATGTGTATGTTCACCCTTTTATAAACCGAAATATGGGAGGGATCCAAAAATTGGGACAGATGCTATTCTGGGATTCTTACTGTTAAGCAAAACTGAGATACTGATGGGTTTGCTTCCACAAATTGGAGCTTGATGCCTCAAAAATAGAATGTATTGACACGTTGAGGTTTGTTTAGTGCTTTGGTTACACTATATTTATCTAATGGAAAAATGCTTAAAAAACCATGTGCTAGATCTTTTGTAGGTTTAAGTCAATGGTTTGACAAAGCAGGGGTTTTTGTGATCAAGAAACTCATAATGGGGACAAGAAGACACTAAATCACTGTCAAAGTTGATGGTAGTCTTACATCCTGGACCATTCCTCATTCTTCCTTTGTTTCAGCCTCTGACTTCCAGTGTTAAAAGTTATCCAGAAGTTTGCTAAAAAGCTTTCCAATCCAAGTGCAATCTAGGTAGGGCTTTTCCTTTTCACAACTCTCCAAGTGGAGCATGGACCTTATTTGGTCTAAAGCCCAAATGTTGAAGTTCCTTGGGTTATATATTTATTCACCAAGTCCTTTCCATATGTTGTATGAAATTAATCAAGTCATGATAGGAGAGTTTCTTTCAAAAGCGTAATTTGTTCTGCACTTCTGTTGTACTGTTCCTGATTGCTCATTCTGCAGCTCTGGTTGGCAGTTTCTAATTTGTGCTCTGCAAGACTTTAATGTTCCTTGCTTTGTTATAGAGCATGGCAGTCATCATGGGACAGTGGGGGAAAATCAGCCATAAATATAAATTACTGTATGAGAGCAATCACCTAAGCCTCAGTTGTAGAATTCCTTGTTCTTTAAAACACTTCATATCTAGTACAGGGATTTAAGAAAGAAATCTGTGTTGGCTGATGTATTTGCTTCTGTCACATCTCTTTATTTATATATTGTCTTTATTCTTAGTATATCCTAAGATTAAGCAGAAGGATTAGGACTTTTATTAAGTTAAGCTTCTAACCTAAGAAGTTACCTTAATTTTTGTTTTTCTGTCTGAATTACTTGTCGATTCTTCTGCAATAAATATATTTTTAAAATGTATTTTAAAAATCCTCTGAATGTTCACAAGAACAAGCTAATACATGCTCAGTTTGCTCTTTTAAAGACAGAGCAGCTTAAAATCATTGTGCACAGTAAATGAGAATGACAAGTTGAATTTTCTTGAATTTTAGGTGCTACATTTACAACAAAAAGGGACGGCTGGTAAATGCACCATATGTGGACAACTCTTACAAGTGGGCCGGCGGTGGCTTCCTGTCATCAGTCGGTGACCTGCTGAAATTTGGAAATGCCTTGTTGTACAGTTACCAAGCCGGACAGTTTAAAAACAGGAAGGGCAACCTTCTCCCAGGGTACCTCAAGCCGGGCACAGTCGCAATGATGTGGACCCCAGTGCCAAAAACAGAAGTGTCGTGGGACAGGGACGGTAAATACGCCATGGCTTGGGCTGTGGTGGAGAAAAGGCAGCAGTATGGCTGCTGCAGGCAGCAGAGACACTACGCATCTCACACCGGGGGCGCCGTGGGGGCCAGCAGCGTCCTCCTCATTCTGCCCGAGGAGCTGGACCCTGCAGCTCTGGCCACTTGGCCAGTGGCACCCCCACGAGGAGTCATTGTCACTATTATCTGTAATATGCAGTCGGTTTCGCTCAACAGCACTGCCTTAAAGATTGCAAGGGAATTCGATAAAGAGAAACGGGCACAGGACGCAGGCTGAAAGAGACGGCGGGGCTGAACTCGCCCTACTGAAAAACAAAGGGAGAAGGGTTCATTGGATCAGGTTCACTGAGAATATGGGGAGGAAAAAAAGCGTAAATAATTCATTTAATTAACCTCTGCTAGTGGTGCTAAACTTACGGCTAACTGGAATTCATCTCTCAGGGAAGTTCCTAACTTACTGAAAATGAGAATGTAACAGTCAAAGGTGACTTTCTGTAGTACCTGTGTGAATTATCATTATATTAGCAGGTTATTTTTACCAACTAGTGAAACACTTGACCGAGATTTTTAAAAAATAGTTTGTTTTTTGTTTTTGTTTTTTTTTTACACTAAGAACTACACACTATCTACCTTGAATGTTAAACTTTTGAAAAATTTCACATCTTGATTTGAGCACACAGCTATGTTGCTTGTTATTCTCACAGTTCCAGTCTGCCAAAACTATTCAGTGTTACTTTTTAAAGAGAAATTGTGTAACCATTGCTTTTTGTTTTCACGTACCACTTCCCTTATTTGCTTAAAAAACAACACAACCCAAACCTTGAAGCTACCTCCAGAATGCAGATTTATACCAGAAGCAGGCTTTTATCAGAACTGTGGATTAAGAACTAGAAAAGAATGAAGCTAGAGCACTGTAAGTCAAAGTCTTTGTTATTTAGATGTTCTCTCACCCATTTTTATAGGACACAGAGAATGTGTGAAATTAAGTTTACTGTGCAATAAAAGTATTATTTCTAAAGTCAAATCCACCCAGCAGCACAATGTGGCAAACTGTCACACTGTCCTGTTGTTTTTGAGTGACACACGTGCTAACTTGGTGGCCAGAAATGTATTCTGTAGTGTCAGTATTCCCTCGTGAACAGGAATTAGGAACTCACACATCTCTGTACATCTTGAAGGTCATTCTTGAAGCCAGGAGTGTCACCAGCTGAACATGGCTGTGGCAGCTGGAGCACTCTGAGTGCTGCATCCAGGGGTGGGGACTCCCCCAGCTCCCCGGGCAGCTCTTTCCAATGCCTGACCACCTTTTCTGTGAAGAAATTCTTCCTGTTCTCCAGCCTGAACTCACCTGGTGCACCTTGAAGCCACGTCCTCTTGTTCTTTCACTTGTCCCCTGTGCCCCACCTCCTCGGCTCAGCCTCCTGTCAGGGAGTTGTAGAGTGATAAGGTCACCCCTGAGCCTCCTTTTCTCCAAGCTAAACACTCCCAGCTCCTTCAGCTTCCCCTTGTGAGACTTGTGCTCCAGACTGTTCCCTCAGGGAAAGGCAGTGTCCACTGCTTTTCTCTGGACACGCTGCAGCTCCTCAATGTCCTTCTCAAAGTGAGGGAACCAGAGCTGGACACAGGACTAGAGGTGGGAGATTTTCTAATCTTCAGTTTTACAGTGGGAATAAAGTAGCATCTGAAGTGTCTATTTTATATATTTTACAATGGCATGGAAGATCTCTGTCATCTCAGAGATTTACCCCCACCTCTCTTCCCCTCCAGATAAGGGACAATAAATGCATTGGTCAGGCAGTAAATTAGCTCCTCTTTCTCTGAAGTCTTTGGTTTAATCTGACAGTTCCAATATAGAAATACTGGGGTTCTTCCCCCAAGTCTTGAGCACCTACTAGCTGGAGAAACAGCAGAAGTCAGTGCTAGTTTTAAACAGGGGATGAGAATAAGCACTTCTGGTTTTGTGTCAAACATCTCAATAGAAATAGATGAAACATAATGTTTTTAATACAGAAAATCTGAAAAGTAACACTTATTTTTGGATTTTTAACATAAGATACACCTCTTTTGCAAATGGTTTTTCTTATTTTTGAAAGCTATTTTGCATACTTCAGAGAAAAACAAGTTTCACTTGTTGTGTGTGGATTTAGACAAAGATTGAGAAGGTAGAAGGTGTAGGTTTACTGTTATGCTTGTTTGCATATGACCAAACATTAACAAATGTAAATATTAGAAGTATGTATGAAAATAAGGGTAAAAAGTAAGGCATTGCTAATACCACAATATTAATGACAGTGTCTCACTCCCCACATAAAATATGTTTTGCCACCAGTTTTTATTTGCACCATGTTCTTTATACTGGATCTCCTGAGGCCTTTGATGTACATGTGCAGTACTGGAGATGCTCTGATGTCTACATTTCAACTTCTAGTACCTGGAACAAAATGTGCCCCTGACAGTCTCTGCTTTGGTATTAAATTAATCATGAGTTCTTATTTTTTAGGGTAGGGAAGGCAGAGATATGAGACACTAGGAATCAATCTGGCCTTAGCATACGTATTCAGGTCACAATTAATATTGCTACTTTGATCTTCGTTCTAAAAACAGTAATTTGGTGGGTGGGCACTGTATGTGGGAAACTGTCTGGTCAATTAAGAGCAGCTTTCATGATAAACTGACTTGGGAGTGAACCTTTGTTGTGAGTGGCACTGACATAAACCCCTGCTTTTCTCACAAGGCATGTGTGTTCCACTGGTACACCTGTTTCTGTATCAAACACCTCCTCCTGCATACAGTAATTACATGTTTGCTGTTGGAAATAACAGAAATAAAATTTACCTTGCAAATGCACCTAATGGTAGTATCAGAGTTTTGGTTTATTTTATTGACGAGATTTGGAAGATTTTCAAAGTCACAAAAAGAATACTAGTTACTTAGAAAATCCCAACAATAATTAGCTCACCAAGACACCTGACACTTTTAAAGAGATGTTGATATATAACTTGAGATATTATTTAGTAAAAGAAGATGTAAGATTTTGTTTGAATACTTTCTCATGGTTAAAAACAAAATCCATTTTTACCAGCCATTTAGAAGGACAGAGCTTTCAAAAATTAATTAAACTCTTTTCCTTATTTCAAGAAGGCAATTATTTAATGCCAGTATTTAATAATTACAATATGAGTGGGTTTGCTGTACTAGTGCCTAGATACCATTCACGCCTCAGTGTAGTTCCATGACTTACAAACACTTAGATGCCAGTTGCCTTCTCTATACTCAATGTTTTCAGTGTTTTGCAAAGGACTACTTCTTTATTTTTTATTTTTTAGATAGAAATCTCAGTTTATAATACCAAGTGCAGTCTTGAGATCAAATTAGCAGGAAGGAAAATCCATGCATTCCAGAGAAACAGCTAGACATAGGTGAGTAACTTCACATTTTTATTTATCACCATATTACCCAAGATGGGGAAGGGACTACAGCAAGATAGAAAGCAAATGAGCCATTTTAAATCTTATCTAGCTTCTGCAACCCTTGCAATTACAGTAGCTGCAGTAAGAAAATGTATTATTAAAGCAATTTCTGTCGCTATATGCATTACACTGCTGTAGTTTATGATTAGCAAGGGGAAGGATGCAGGAAGTCCAAGGTTTTACTGTTTAAACGTAAAATTATAAAAAATAGAGCTCGGTTGTCTGCAAACATACAGGAAAAACTTGCACTTCAGATCATTTATTGAAAAAGAGATTCCAGCAGATCAGTCAGCAGTAGAATGTCATTTGTACAAAATCAATCATAATTACATTGTTGTTGTAACAGGCATTTTTAAATGGGTAAGGCTTTCAGGAACACAGATGCAGAAATCACATGCTGAACTGTTCAGTGTTGCTTTCTTCTAAATGAACAGCCTGCAAAGAAATCACGTGAGTAGAGATATGAATAGTCCTTAAATTGTTAGACTGCCTTGAAAAATTGTCCATCCAATGTAAGTAGAAAAATTCTTAGATGAAATTTAAATTTTATGTACCACAAGAGGTGAGGATTTAGCACTGCAGGTCTTCTCTAGCTCAACCTGAACGACACGGCTGTCATGCAATTAATCTTGCAATAACATTAAGGTGTACTATTTATTTTCTTCTAAATGCCTTTTAAAATTTCAGTCTGTTCCACCCCTTAGTGATACAAACCCCAAACTGAAACAGCTGCTGTGTGTGTTGTGACCATTTCAACTGCTCAACAGCTTTACTTCAGGTATTCTGTGCTCACATTTACTACCCCTGTGTAGTAGCACATTATATAAACCATGCTACCTGTAACTTTTTACCTTTTGCCCTTTAAACAAGGAATTAATAAAATCTGGATTCGTTTTTGCATTTTTTAAATCCTAAAGTATTTCCAGTGCTTTTCATAAACCCCAGACATTGGGTTGCACTAAAAGATACTGGTGTTATACAAGTTATCTGTTATTGATGGTTATTTGTTTCCTTATCATTTATATGAAACTAATTTTCTTTGAGCCAGAGAACTGCTTTACAGTAGGGCTGCTTAAAAACAAACAGGCAAGCCATTAGTGACTGGCAGTGGCACAGAATTACTTTAGACTGGCAAAAGTACCCTATTCCTTTGATGGTGCTTTTTAACACTTTGAACATAGCTCAGAGTTAAACAGCAGGAGTCATTACATAAGCTGAAGGGAATGACAAGTCACCTAAAATGAAGTGTGTTTGATGACAGTGTAGGCGTTTAGATGCCTGGCATATCTGTACAGCCATTTAAAAAAAAAAAAGAATCTGAAGAAAAATTCACATTTTGGGCCTATTAACAATATTTCTACTAAGTAACTCTAAGCAATTTGCAAAATCAGTGTTCCAGTATCAGTTTCCAAAATCAAAGCTAAAATATTTGCAGGCTATAAAATACATTTATCTAAATGGCATATTTAGGCTGTGTGACATTGCCCTTACCTTCTGTGAGCCTGGCTTTGCCCCCAGTTGGCTGACACAGGACAGTTGAGCATCCCACACACAGAACTACTGTCTGAGCATGGCTGAAGACAGTGGTGATCTTGTAGCATCCTGAAAAACAGCATGACGAGCCTTTCCACTGGGTATTTCTAGCAACATTTTTGTATGTGTTAATTGAATCAGGTACTCTAAATACACTTATCCAAAATGCATCTAAATTCCATTACACAACACACCGAGCCAAACAAGCAAACCACTGTTGTGTTTTGAAGTGCTTGCCTTTACTTACTTGCAGGAAAGCAAGTGAGGTAACAGAAACTGGTATGACTCCCATATGCAAATCAACAGACCCTGCTGGCTGACAAGCCCTAATTTGCCTATCACATCTCCTGTAAAGAAGTTCAGCAGTTCTAGATTAGCCTTCTCTGCTGAACAGAAGAACCCATGTAGCTGGAGAAATATTTAACTTGTAACAGTAGAACACTGCTGTTGACAAAGTCTGGCAGCTGGGAATATAAATACTGCTGTTCCAATCTGTGTTTGCTTTCTGTTTAATAATTGGTACATGTAAGGCTTGCTTGCATTCTATAAAACTAACATAATATTTAAACAGCAAGACTTGCACAGAATAACTTCACTAATTCCCTGTGCAATGCTTTCATCCACAACTTCTAAATTCTATGACTTAAGAAAGAATTAAATCACTCATACATGGCTTAAAAATGGGATTTTCACTGCTTTTCAATTGTTTCCCCTGAAAAATATTTTTAATTAGCCAAGAGGTATTTTTGGAGGGAGAAAACCTGTAAAGGATTTAATTTGGATATGGATGTACAAGATAAATAGGTAAAGGTGAGCACAGATCGCAGTTTTAGCACATGTGGCTCAGAAAGCTAACAGTAAACATATGTTGTGAGGAAGGTCCTCTGATGAAAGGTCTGCTTGGCAAGGAGAAATACTATTAGACAGAATACCAGATCTCTGTTTAAATCACAGAGTAACAGTACAAATCTTTGTGAAAAATTGCCAACAGCTAAAATTTAATCACAGCAAATTTTAGTTTTCCCCTATTGAATGTGAACTTCCACGTTGATGAGTTTTTAATGCTTGTGGGTTTGGAGAGAAATGAGCCCAACCCATTTGAGTAAGAACTTCCAATTCCACGCTGACCCAGGGACACATGAGGCCATCTGCTATTTTCAGTGCTTGGGATTCTGTCATCATTACTGAAGCTTTCCTGCTTTGTTCTATATGTCCCTCAAACACAAAAGCACTCCAACAATAACGAAGATAACCAATGACACAGAGTATGTCACACTCTATGCATTCATATATACTGGATGGAAGAAAGTGTAAAAAAACCCAAAAAAACCCCAGAGGCTTTAGCCTTCAACCCCGTATTTGTTTAAAAGCAACCATAGTTTACTTTCAAGCTGCTTAAATTAATTTACCTCACTTTCAGATGGAATACAGTGTCTCAGAGCTTCTGAGAAAACTAGGCTGCTAAGAAAGAGTAAGCTAAGAAAACCTGAGTACATCAACAATTGCCTGGTGCTAAGTCAGGAAGATCACTATTGTAAGTAAAGAATTTTCTTACTGCTAGAATCTTCTTATGCTGCAGCATTTTTTAGGAAATTACCACGTTGGACAATATGGATAGAACTGTGCTGAATAAAAAAGCTGGTCACTGGTAGAGCACATTCCTGTCATGGTGCTGGAAAAATCTCATAGTTTACTTTATAAAAGTTGATTATACTCTGAGCCAAAGTAATGAAGAGCTGTGAAAAGTAGACATAGGCAACATCTTATAACCCTTGTATATTACCCACACGGAGGCTTAGTTCTTAACAGTAACACACAAAAAAGGCAGCTGTGTATGTTTTACTTTCTGTGTACATGTACAGTATCCCTCCATATATCCTTGTCAAAAGTTTTTTCTAGTTGCTCTTCAAGAACTAATTTACAAAAGAGGGAAAACAATGTTGGCTTCTGTTTGAAACCTGTGCTATGGATGCTTTAAGGCATCCATTAAATTTCACTTTTTATACATGCAAATCTGGGGGGTTGGGTTTTTCCCTACTTGCAAGGGTTTTATAAAGGAAAAAAAAAAACCCAGCTAAGGAAACTCTCGTGCCAGAACCTCCAGAAAAGAAGTCTGTTTACATTAACTTTTTCCAAATATGGAAGATACTTTTATTGTGGAAAAAACCGAAAGCTATATATAGACCTTCTTCTCCACAGAAGCGATAAACCAAACTCAGATTAAATAATAATAATAATAATAATAGTAAACCGTTATATTAAGAAGAACCGTATACAAAACCACGTTTGTTCCTTCCGTAACACACGAACATTTGAACTATTTACCTGGACATTTCACATCCATGAAGTAGGAGTTCGGGCTCTGCACGAGACGTTNGGGCTGCGTGCGGGGGCGGGACCCGCGTGTGCCTCCGGCGGCGGCACAGCTCGGGAATGCCGCTTCGCTCCGGGTGATGGCTAAAGCATCACCCACACGGCGCACAATCACGGAATTGTTAGGCTTGGAAGGTGCCAATCTGGGCAGGGTTACCTGCAGCAGGTGATGCGAGAACGTGTCCGGGTGGGTTTGGATTGTCTCCAGAGGGGGAGGCTCCGCAATCTCTCCCTGGGCAGCTGTTACAGGTCTGTTGTGCCACCCTGCGCATAAGTTTTTCCTCATTAAGCTGAGATTAAACTTTTTGTGGTTTAGTTTATGGCTATTGCTCCTTGACCCATCGCTGGAAACTACAGAAAAAAGCCTGGTACAATCGTCTTGGTATTCGCCTTGAAGATATTTGCATGAATTAATTAGATGCCCTCTCAGTCTTCTCTAGTCTAAACTGGCCCAGTGTAGACCCTGCTGTCTTTCCTCATAAGAGACATGCTCCAAAGCCCTCATCACCTCTGTGGGCCTCTACAGGACCCTCTCCCTGCCTTTCTTGTTCTGAGGAACCCAGAGCTGTATGTTGTTTCATAGTAAATGACACACGGCATGAAGTTGTACCTGTGAGCATATTATTTTGCCGTTTCCCACCCCAAAAAAGAAAAACGCAGAAGAATTTCTGTTATTTCTCATTCATTCATGTGCTTAAATCAATTTAGAGAACTTAAGAGACATAAAAATATTGTGGATAGTGGATTGATTTTTTTTTTTTTTATTTTTTTTTGAGGCTGATTGGTTTTTTTTCAGTAAATCAGTAATCACAAATGTAATCTGTAAAATCACATGTACTTCTAAATCCTGGAGCTTTTAGAAGTGCAGTTGTAGTTCAATAGAAATCCTCCTGGTGGCACAACAGACCTTACAAAAATCACCTGCTATGAAGTCTTCCCAGAAATCCAACGGGAACATGACAGGGCACTGCCTTCTGAGAGGGAACTGATGCATTTACCAAAACTGTTTTGTAAAGTTTGCCATGAGCACAAGTGAGGATATAATTTCACAGAGGCCTATCATTCTGACAACAATACTCTCACGGCTGGGCTTGGTTTCTTCAGTGCTGACACTATAACAACTTTCAAATTACTTTCCACCCCAAACTCTTACATTATTCTGCCAGAATAGCCCCATGTGTTGTAGTGCTCCGAGCCATCATATTGGTTTTCCTCTTCTCGCTGTCACAGCTTTGTAACACTGTAATGCTGTGTTAGCATTTTTCCCTTACCCTCTGCTGTGGTGATGACACACAGACAGAGGTATTTTGAAAGTATTTCTCGTTGTATCATGGGGAATTTAATAGGACGGGCTCTGACTCATACTTTCCTCTGCATGCTGTCCTGTGAAGCTAAGAACATAAACCAGTTACCAGCCCAGAGACAGTTCTTGTGTCTTAGCTGTTCCTACCGCCTTCCTGTCCTTTCCAAATGCACGTTATTTATGTGCAAGCAGAATGGAAAGAGGATAATCGCTTGAGGCTTTTGATTTAGTATCTGATGGAGAATTATGTTTTTCTGTGTTAAATTAAATAACCTTCACCATGTTTAAAGCACCACTTACAATAAAATAGAACTTCTGAAGTGCTGCTGTTCTTCACCTCTTCCTCCTAGCTTTCTTTCTCTTGCGGGTCTTTCCTGCAAAGAGCCTCTGGTGCCTGAGGAAGAGTTTAGAGTCACATTAGAAATTGGCTTCCAAGGAAGGAAGGGCACACAGGATGATCTGAAAACAGGATGTGCTTTGGACACATTCCTTTGGTTCTCTATTTTGGTTTTGCTTGTAGATTCATTTCCTTTTTGTAATGGCTTGTTCAGTTCAGTGACCTGCTGTGTAAGTCCATTCTAATGCATTACCTTTAATCTTACAATTAAAGTTTTTATGAAGTGTACTCTTTAGAAAGCAGAAATGCAGCACTGAGTTTAAGTCTCAGCAAGGAGAGAAATGCTGTCTGTCCAAGAGTGGTTTGGCCTACTGAGACACAGATAGATTCAGGTGTAAGAGAACAACTTCCTCTTTCCAGCCTTCTCCCAGCAAGCAAGGACTTTGATCTCATTTAGAGAAAAAAAAACAAAAAATCAAGAAACTTTATCTGTTTGCTAGAATGACAAGAGAAAAATTCCAAAAGCAGATCTGGAAATGTCTTTAAACAACATGATGACAGTTGGGTTTTTTCCTGCATTGCGAGCGCCGGTCTCGTGTTTGAAAGCTGAGTCCATGTCTCTGAGGACGTGCACGGGGCGGGGTCCTGCTGGGCTGGGACAGCCTGCAAGCCCTCACTGGGATGAGCACCTGCTGTCCCTGCACTGCTTTTTTCTGCCCCATTTGTGGTCTCTGCACCTGAATTCGGGTAGAGGATTTGCTATCTGACACCATCTGACAGCTTTTGGGAGAACAAAAACCTATACAGAATATACGTATGTATAAGTTATACAGATCCTTGTATAAACTGCCTGTGGTCACTGACAGGGTGTAGTGACTGGTTTAAAAACTCAAATTCACCCTATTAATGCTCATAGTGGCTGTCTAGAACACTAAAATGGGGATGGGTGTCTCTGCAACACTATTGTTAAGAGCATTTAGATTTCTTTTTGCAACCCACCTTTAAACTGCACTCAAGAGAAGTTGCCTTCAGCTGCTATGTTTGATCCAGAATGTGGCCTGTCTGTGGTTTTGCCCATACTGCAGAATTAGTTTTAATTGATTGTAAACTAATGGTGTAAATTGTGGCATGTAGTAATTTGGTTTAAATATGTTTGTGCTCAGATAGTTTAGATTAGGACAAGGAAGTCCACTTTTAGCAGCACTGTAATAGCAAACTTCGAAGTGAGTGGATTTTACACATAAGTATCTTACACTGTTTTTTTCCCTCTGGAATTGAACTGTATATACTTTATGCATTTTTTTTTCCCAATAATGACTTCATTTTTATGACCTATTTTTTCATTTAATGACCTATTTTATATAAAGTTCTGCAGTATATACACATGGAAAATTCATACATTTAGATCACTGTAGTAAAGGAGAGTACTGTACTTTGTACATTAAGCCAATGCATCTTAAATGACCTTAAAACTAGGAGTTAAAAGCAGGACTTATCAACCTATCAAATGCAGTAAGACAAAGTGTAGAATGAGCGTAGAATTATCTACCTTCAGTGAAAGACTTATATACTGGAAACAGGGAATAAGTGACCTTTTTCTTAAAGGAGTGTCACATGATGGTCATCTACAGTCATGAATTCCAGAGGTACCTGCCAAAGTCAGAGTTGTTTGAGATATGCATCGAAAATATTGTTATATTGGGTAGCAGAGTTCAAATGCTAAGGAGCAGAGCTTATGTTAATGACTTGTGGTTAGGTGGCATTCAGGGCAGGACTGCCTCCTGGGATTATTGCTCATAGGACTTGGACCTGTTGATTCCAGTTAGTGCCAAAATAACAGGATCTTAGTCCTACGAACATATTTTAAACTCTATTTTTTTAAAACTTTGTACTGAAGCAATTAAGATGCACAGTTTTCTACAATTTTGTGTGCATTGAGCAGAAGGGTTTCATTGAAAATAGATTTTCACACAGTTGTCTCTTTACCTAACCAGTCTCACCTTTAAACTAAAGGGGGAAAAGGATCTTGGAAAGCTAGAAGTAAGAATGTCTATCATTTGAGAAATTAAAAATAAAAGTGGGACTGAAGCAGTAACAAAATTGAGGTGTGAGTAAACAAGTGTTGTTTGCCTTTTTTTAATGTGTATGTAAAGATTTTTGAATTTGCTGCATATGAGTAGAGATAGTCATTACATTTTGCTATTCCTTTAGCAAACTAAACTGATGTTTCTTAAACTGAGGACTTTAAGAGATGTGCTTTACCTACACCCCAGTGACTAATGGAATTCTGCCATATCTCGATGAGGACTCACCCGTTTATTGGATGAGCTTGCACTATGATACTGCTCTCCTTTTATGGCCGGGTGACCTGCCTAGTGGCTGAGGGAAAGGCTGTGCAGCCTGCCTGGACTTCAGCAAAGCCTTTGGCACTGCCTCCCCTCCAGCTGGAGAAGCTGTCAGCCCATGGCTCGGACAGGTGCACTCCGCTGGTTAAAAACTGTCAGGATGTCTGGGCCCAGAGCATGGTGGAGAATGGGGCCACAGCCAGCTGGGACCACTCACCGGTGGTGTTTCCCAGGGATGAGTACTGGCCCCGTCCTTTCTCAGGTCTTTACTGATGATCTGGGTGACAGCATTGAGGGCACCCACCCTTAGGAAGTTCATGGATGCCATGAAGTTGGATGGGAGTGCTGATTTGCCGGAGGAGAAAAAGGCTCTGCAGAGGCATCAGGAGAGGCTGGATCCTTGGCAGAGTTGCCAAGGCCAACTCTGAGGTTCAACAAGGCCGGGTGCTCAGAACAAGCCCCTGCAGCACTACAGCAAAGCTGCCCAGCAGAGAAGAACCTGGGAGTGCCTGTTGACAGTGGCACAACTTGAGCCTAGGTGTGTCCAGGTGGGAAAAAAGGTCAGTGGCAGTAGCAGTGGTGTGTCCAGCAGGACCAGGACAGTGAGCATCCCCCCTGTGCTGCCCCTATCAGTGCGCTCCTCAATTCAGGGAAGACTTTGAAATGCTGGAGTGAGTCCAAGGAAGGACAACAGGGCTAGAGAAGGGACTGGAGCACAAGTCTGTTGAGGAACAGGTGAGGGAGCTTGGGGTGTTTAGCCTGGAGAAAAGGAGGCTCAGAGTGAATTTATCATTTTCTACAAGTACTGAAAGGAGGGTGTAGTCAGGTGGGGATCAGGTTCTTCTCCCTATCACTCCTGATCAAGTGACAGAGGATATGGCCTCAAGCTGCTCCAGGGCAGGTTTAGGTTGGATAGTGGGAGGAATTTTGTCATAGCAGCATTGTTTAGGCATTAGAATGGGCTGCCCAGGGAGGTGACAGAGTCTTTATCCCTGGAAGTGTTCAGGAAAGGAGTGGAGATGGCTCTTTGTGCTCTTGTTTAGTTGACAAGGTGGTGTTTGGTCAAAGGTTGGACTCAATTATCTCAGAGCTCTTTTCAAACCTTATTGATTCAGTGATTCTATTCAGGCAAAATGGTAGGGTACGAATTTAGGGATTGTAAAGGGTTTTAAAATTCTACTTTTTTGAAATGTACAAAACAGAATCAAACTGTTAGAGCCCCATCTGCTTTTATATAGTGACAAAAGGTAAAGCATAGTTTCAAATCTGTTCTATTTCCTACATGTTCAGCATTCTCCTCAGTGGCTCTCACATGCCAGAAAAGAAAAGAATTGTTGATCTGTTTGACTGTAATGCAATATAAACCAAATGTTAACTTTTCCAATTTGGTGCAATAACAAAGACTGGGTTCCAAAATGTTTCCACAGAACAGGTACCATAGAGGTGTGGTTACTGCACCTTAACAGCTTTGACAGTACTTCTTAAAATTTTACTAACGTGTTACAAGGTATACAAGTGACCAGTTACAGGGGGTTTTTTTTCATATTCTAGAAAATAAATAATTGCCACCTAATTTTTATATCTTGTTTTCAAAGTTCATGGTTAAGTAAACATCTGCCCCTTGAATGTGGCAAGCTGGCACTTTTCCAAATAAGAACAGAACGCACCATTGCAAAGCACCAGTGTAATTGAAGAGGGAAGTAATTTGCATTATTTTTCTATAAAAATACCCTTGAGTAACAGATGGAGATCGCAAACATATTGCTCCAGAGACATATGAAAGCCTACGTGTTCCATAAAACTCAAGAGTGAATATTAACCCCAAAATTCTCTCTTCAGTGCTGCAATGTGTTTGTGTAGTAATCTTCAGCATGGCCATAATTACAGGACACAGCAACTCATGTCTCTGAAAGTACAGCTACAGGAAAATATTTCAGAGAGTCGGTTTTCATTTGCAGCTTCCTATAATCCAATTATTCATGTTAGACTGAAATAATTAACCAATTTGGTCTGACTGCTTCAGTGCCAGGTTGCCATTATAATTTATAAACTCAATTATTGTAATAAGTAGTGTAACAACTCATCTTTACATTTAAACAGCCCAATTGCTAATTATACAGGAGAAAAATGATCCAAGCAGCCATGTTTCCAATTTCTGGCCTGAACTAGGCAGAGGGCCTCAGATGTGTTAAAAAAAAAAACAAAAAAAACCCCAAAACAAACAAAAAAAAAAAGGCAATTCCCCCAGTCCTTGTTTTGCAGCTTTCGTTCTCCTCTATCAGAAGATATCCTGCTCTTCCAGTGGTCTCAATCAAACAATTATTACAAATAAGATTTTTATTTTTCCACTTGAATTCCAATGAAGCACATAAATGTATAGATATAAAATTAGATTTTGATCCCATTAACTGGAGGTTAGATTAGCATTCATGACAAGCTCTTATTGAATTCACCTTGTACAGAGTTGTACATCACATCCGTGAATGGGTTTTTCATGAATTGCTCCCACAAACATATCGGCTGGGAACACCACCAAATTGAGACCCTTCACGGGGAAAATTTGGATAATTAATAACTAGGAGAAGAACGCCTTTTGCTTTTTCAAGGATTATAATGGCTGAAGGTATTTATTTGTTTGGAGTCATTCCTCAGTGCACAAATACAACAGTAGCCAGGCATTAGACTAGATTAGTCCTATTTCACCCCATCCAATTGTTGTTTAATGTCATGAGGTGATTTTTTGTGTGCTTGCAGGAGGCTAACTAAGTATGAGAGTTTTAATATTCAAAACTAATTTTGTTTGATTCTCTGTAGAACTCAGCATAAATATTTTCCAAGTTAATACACATACCAAAAAAACCCCCAAACAACCCAAAAGTGAGAAAGGACTTTTTACAGTAGGCTGGGTTCCTGCAGCTGGGTTATAACTAATAGAAACTTTAATGGATGATTTGGGGAAATTATTTCCCCGTTTTTGCTAAGAGGAAACTGAGAACTGTTCTACTGATTTATAGTGTTGGAGAGTTCTGTTTATAGCTCGTCTGAAGGCTACAATTTTTAAATTAAATTAAAGCAGTAAGTCCTTGTTGTCATTTTGAAGTGTTTCAGTAGTGCTATTTATTTTTACAGTGCCTTGTGACATCCTGTTGGGAACACTACAATGAATGCATAATGAGGCTGCCTCACACCAAGAGATTATTAGTGGAGAAAAGATGGGGGAAAGCACTTCCAGAGTAGGTATCTTGTTGTAGAATACTCCGTTTCCAGTGTTATGTGAGACAGCGAGGAAAGAACTTTTGCGTTGCGCGCACAAGTTTCCTTCTGAGCTGACACGTCCAGGGCAGCGCGTAAACCCCTGAGGCCACGCGTTATCTCACTTATTGGCGGCTTGGGAGTGCGATGCCATTATTTGACGTGTCACTTGAACACACAACCACACGGCTCTCCTTACGACCCCTGCGGGGTTCGGGACAGAACGGAGCCCCGTGGGACGGGCGGCAGCCACCCCCGAGCGGCCCCGGCCGGGCCCGGCCCCGCGGGGCGCGGCCCACGGCC
>VWZN01017393.1:230545-254505 GCA_013396955.1 Regulus satrapa | reverse complement strand
GGTGCGAGCCGCTCCTGCGGCGGCCCCGGCGCCTGCAACAGTTGGGCCGGGCCGGGCCGTGCCGGGCCGTGCTGCCGCCCTTGCCGGAGCGATGGGAGCCGAGCCCGCAGCGCTGCCGGCCTCCGGCAGAACGGCGGCTTCGGGGGCTCCCCCGCTGTGGGGCGTCTGGTGTTGGTGTGGGAACCTTCCGAAAGTGGCGGAGGGCAGGGGTTGCTCGAGCTGCGGAGTGACAGGGAGTGAACGCTCTGGGCAGGTGGCTCGGCTCGCAGGTCTTCCCTCCGCACTGCCAACGCGTGTGGATATCCACGATTTTGAGATCTGCAGGAGCTCCGTACGAGCTCCTCGGTCGACTATAGAGAAGCCCCTTAGCGACCAGGTGGAGGAAGCTCCTCAACAAAAGTTGAGTTTTTCCTAAATTTGGTTGTGAAAAGGGGTTTCTTTCTAAGCTTCACTAACCTTTTTTAATGACAGTGAGGTGTGATCTATCAAAATAGGTTGTTGTGGCTTATATTTTTGTGTCAGTTTTAAAATACTCCGCTGAAATAAACACAAGCAAAATTTTCAAGGCCTTCACTGAGATAGAGTTGAATTGAAACTACAGTGTGGCAGGACTTGAGATTTATGTTCAGCTACTTGTAGCTGAGGTCGCTTTTAAAGTGAAGTACACCGGTTTGGAGATGAAAAGTGCAGTGCAGGTTACTAGTATTTGGGAGGGCAAAACTAATGTTGACTTAAAAAAATAACATTAAGACAATAAGCAGACTCTCTTAAAGAGAAATTGCTTTAAAGGTAAGGTGAAACAGTGTGTAATTTGTTTTATGCCCTTATGCCCTGTCCTTTTTAGACATTTTATTGTGCAGAACTTTGTGCACAAGGAAGGAACAATCTTTATTTAGGCACATGTGATTGACTAAATTAGGTGTGGTGTCATTTCTAATGCCTTAAGAACGGTTTTTCTGGCACATTTCTCTTCTCTCTGCAACCATTTTCAAAATGCTCTATGAGTAACACCAGCTCATTAAGGCCTGAGTAGCATTTTACCTTAACAGGTATTATTCAGTACCTGTGGTAGAATAAAAGACTTAATAAACATTAATAAATGCTGTATCATAATAAAATTTTTAAAAAGCCTACTTTGGTACTGTGCTACTTCTTTATACTTCTAAAGAGACAGCTAATGTAAATGGGTGTGTCTGTCTTCCAACCATTTTCTTGATGTTTCTTGAACTGCTTAGCCCCTTGATACTTATTTTTTCCCTCACCGATTCACTTTGAAGTCTTGAGGACTGTGAATATGCTGTTGTTTTTTCTTACCTTATTCAGTAAATATAGGATTTGCTCTCATTTCCTTCCTTTATATTTGCTTGTGCGAGCACCTTATTTTCAAAATGAGTCAGCTTGAAGAAACTTATTAATAACTGAGGTTAATTCCATAGGTAATAGTTATGATTTCACAGTTACGTATTCTTTCTTATAGTTCCAGTCCCTTTTTATTTTTTAGCAAAGAACCTCCAAACAGGAAAGTTGACTGTGCAAGAAATAGTGAAACTGTTCATAAAAGTGCTGACCTATGCTTGAATAAAAATATTTGGAGTTTTTTCAGTCTTCCTCGCATGCTGCGTGGCCGTAATCTGTTCTCGAAGATGTGCTCGCATGCCCTTTCTCTTTCTGTCTTTTAGTAGCTTCTGAATACCAGTTGATTTTACAGTCGTGACTGGTCCATCTGATGAGCTTGGGGGGAATTCCATTTGGAACAATTCTGCTTTTTTCTTCCCTCCACTGATAAGTGCTGGTTCACCGTGGTGCGGAGGGAGGCGCGGGGATGCAGCCAGCCTTCCCCAAACAAGCTGTCCTGCCAGCTCGAGTTTTAAGGTCCCCAGATTAGCGCTCCTCTACATGGAGTACAAGGAGTTTTCCTGGAGTGTGAGCTGCCAGGCTGTTTCGTTTGTGTGTTCTCCATACAAACGAAACAAATCCACACAAAGTGGATTCTGCAGTAGGGTGGTACTGAGGATGTGTGTTCAATTGACTGTGATCCGGGATGTGTTATCTGCCCTCAGTTCTCCTCTGGTGTGTTTCTGCTAACAAGATCAGATGTGGTCTTACTGTAGAAGTCTAAGGAGGTGTATGTTTGGGAGATGTTGACATCAAATTTTATTGTTTAATCTTATTTACTTACATGCTGTTTGTGAAGTGAGCCATTTAGATTTTTATTTTTTTTAACTATGGTGGGGTTAAATGTTTGACTTAGATTTTAGGTCCAGAAGTTAAAACAATCTCTGTTGCCATGATGAAAGGGCCCACATCATATCCAAGTACCAAATAATTTCCTCATAATTTCCCACTCCTACTCTTCTTTTAGCAGTTTAACCGGGGTTAAACTACAGCCCTCCAGTTACCAAAGCAATGGAAACACTTTCCAAAAAGAAAAAATATCAAATAGGCGAGAGATCTGGAAATACCATTTTATTATAGAATAATTGTTTTACTTCTCCTTAATGCTCATATCATAGAAAGAAGTCAGTAATGCATTGTAGTTACTTTGTCAGTGTGCATGGTATATTCGTGCTATACTTTGCAGGTTCCCTTTCTGTTTTGCTGTCATGCAAAACGTGCCTGTAAGGCTCCAACATCCATGTGCATTGCTTGGAGGTCAGGAAATGCTCCTTTGACTTTTCTTCTCGGGACTTTGGTCATGTTCATAATCATACCAGGGTTGTACTGGTTCATACAGCAGGGGCTTCCAGCCTGGTGTCCTGTTGCCAGCGGTTGCGTAAGAAGTGTGATAAAAGTGCAATGCCTATGCATTTAGAATTCATCAGGCTTCTTTTATTCTTTTTTTGGGGGCAGGAGCCGTCTTTGTCTTCACTACCTGGCATAACTAATACCTGCAGCAGGCATTGCTGCCCGTGATGAGAAGCGAACCAGTGATCTTTGGGTTATTCAAAGTGACGTATTTTCACTTTATAAAAGCACAGATTGGTCTAAAGCAACTTTAGACACGGCGAGTCCTTGCCCTTCAGCAGCTTTTAATTTTTTATACGGGGCTCTGTAGCTCTGTTAGAATTTCTGGAAGTGCTGGCAAGGCATAACGCTGCTGTGGGCCCTAGTGAGGGTCAGCTCTTTGTTGTGAACATGGGATAAAACTTCTTTTACAGCACGGCTGTGTTACGTAAGGTCGTTTTGTTTAGTTAGCTTTCCAAGTGGAAACTTCTGCATTTGCACACTTCTACATGGAAAGTAAAATGCAGTTGAGTCAGCTCATTTTCATACTTAACAACTCCTAAAGCAAAACTTATCTTTGAATATCTTATGTGCATTTTGCTAGTAATTTCAGTGCGATACACAAGAATCAGAAGCATTAATTTAGCAGTTTCTAACTGTCTTAACTTGCTGTTCAAGTCGTGCCGTGTGGCAAAACTGGATTGGGCTTATCATTTGAAATAATAAGGTTTATTTTTTACGTTCCTTTCAGCTTTTTTGTATCAACTGGTGTCTGTAAGAGTAAAGTCGAATCTCTGTAGCTGATAGCATTTCTGATTTAGTACAAAGGCTTGCTGACAGAAACAAAATTTGTCGTATTTATTTTTTTTAATCCAGGATGATATCAGCATTTGGCAGGAAGTTGCTCACAAGATAGCACTGTATCTGAGAATTGGAACCATTTGTTGATTTTACAGAAGTAGCTTTTCCTTAGTGTACATCTTCCAAAATAGGACACTACTCTGGCAGGCAAGCACGTGTGTGCTGACCTTTGAACACTTCGATGAAAATCCTTTGTCAAGCAAAATTATCAGCTTCCCTTTCGCAGTGAAATTTCCATGTCTGTAATGTGTAATGGAAATTGTTTCAGTGTATTCAAGTCAGATCATGCCTCATTGAATATTTCTGCTCTTCTGCGCGGTTCTTGTTTGTATGATGGACAAAGGACAGTTGTTGCTTTGTTGGGGTTTGGGGTTTTGTTACTCACCCTCCCATTAAGCTTCAGCATTTCCTATCGTTATTCAATCAGTTTCTTTTGGGCTCCTCCAGATGGTCGGAGCTGTAGAAGAAAACACATCAATGATAGATGAGCAGGGCAGGGAAGGCAGGGAAGCATCAGGAAAGCATTGTCAGGAGTACTTTATTAATGGGCATTACTACAAAGGAGTTGTCAGCTGGACTTGGCAGTGACTGAGATGAATCCACGCACACTCAGGTGGCGCAGTTACACCTACCTGCAGAGAGCGAGAGTGTGTTCAAGGAGGATCTGGGACTAGGGTGTCTCTTTAGGACAGGGTTTACGTGGAATAGGGAGGTCAAGTTTTGTGGAGGTAAATAG
Source organism: Regulus satrapa (assembly GCA_013396955.1). NCBI lineage: Eukaryota > Metazoa > Chordata > Aves > Passeriformes > Regulidae > Regulus > Regulus satrapa. The sequence goes on along the minus strand of VWZN01017393.1, from coordinate 250,184 downwards.
GAAAGTGGAAGAACGATTCTGTTTTCAAGGTCGGTGGTGGATGATCAGCAGGACGATATCCTGATGTTGAACATCAGTCATAGCTGAAGGTATTGCAAGTTAAAAACATTAAAGTTTGTGTGTCTTGTAACTTTAAATTTGATCCTACCATCTAGCTGGTACATTCGCTTTGATTTTCATCTTCTGGTGAGGTTGCATTACCTTACTGAATTCTGTATTCTGCAAGCCAACGATGGAATTGAAATTGTTTGGCTTTTATTAAAAAATGCTGCTGCAGCTTTTGTGTTGCGTGTTTTACTCTGAAACAGTGTGACAGATGCCTGAGTGTTGATGCCTATTGCTAATTGGCAGATGGAGGTCTGTCTTGGTTAAGTGTTACTGGTTATTTGAGTGACAGGAGGGCAGTTTCGAGCTGCTTTTGTGACTTGGTTTGAATGCAAAGTTAAGAACACAGACTAACTTTGAATGAGGGTAGGAACAAATGTCTTGGTTGATGGACACAGGCTTTGAGAGAGGTATTGAAGACACAGCTTTTGTTTGGGAATTTTTAATGTGCTTTTTAGGATGGATTTCCTAGTCCTTCTGCAGTAGGGCATCCTTTTAGTAGAAATACATCTTGGACTGTCTTCAGAACTTAACTATAATTCATTATACTAATAATAATAAGAATACATGCAGTGTTTATAATGATGCTTTATTTCATGTTTCGTGGTAGAAGTTAGGTGGTTTGAATTCAAAGGATATTCTATTGCTTTTTGCCTTCAGTGGATGTTATGGTAGTTTAAGTGTCAAATCATCAGATGTGTAAAATAGCTCTGATGCTTTTCTGACACGGATAAACTAGGAGTAATAGTTACATCAATAAAGTTGAATTGTGTCAGGCTTTTTTACAGAGTTAGAACCATAGACTCAGGATATCCTGGGTTGGACCAGACAGAGATCCTAGAGTCCAGCTCCAGGCTGAACAGACCAAGTGCCCTCAGCTGTTCCCCATAAGGCTTCCCCTCCAGGTGTTTCACCATCCTCGTGGCCCTCCTCTGCACCCTCTCTCAAGCTTTGTCTCCTTTACTGTGGGACCCAAAACGTCACCCAGAGGCTTTTAGTGACCAGACTTGCAGCTCAAAACTTAGGTCAGTAACCTCCTGTCCCATCAGAGGTAGCAGTAGGTTGTAATTCAGTACCTTTAGTGCCTTCAGTGTAATTTACCGGTTTTTGACCAGTAATTGCGTCTCGTATCAGTTTAATCTTGTGGTTTCTAGTAAACTTTCCTATTAAATGTAAGCTATGACACTTTTGATTAGACTGTGTGGTGTTAAAGTCAAGTAAAGTTCTGCATGTGTCAGAAGGCTTCTCTTCTAGGGTGAACAAACAGCTGACCAAGGTTAAGGTGCGTTAACTTCGCTGCCATCATGCAGACTCTTCTGCTTTGGGCACCAGAGGGGAAAAAACCCTGACGTTAAATGTCAGTGGCATCCTCTTATATGTGTGGCAACATCAAAAAGCATGTCAAGCAGGAGTCTGGCCCCACATCTGGAGCTTGGGAAAAACAGGCTGAGGGCAAGAAATTGGACAAAGCTGAGGAGTCTGTTAGCCAGGGAACACATACAATGCTTCCTCTCTCCCCACATCTCCCAACAGAATCCTCCTTTCTTCCACCTGCCAGAGAGCAATAGCTTTCCTTGGCTGTATCAAAATTTCTTGTCTGTATGGTGTGACTTCTGCTGGGGTTAAAGATGGAGTGTCTGTGTCAACCCAAGCATGGAAAGGAGGAAGAAGGTACAGCCAGAGTAACTGCCTCGGAGAACTCTTCTGGGTTAGCAGAAGTGGTGGAGAGACGAGTACTTAGAACATGCAAAGCGGGAAAAGCAGATGAAATTAAAGAATTAATTAATTCCTTGAAAGAACCTTGCATGATGTAGGAGAAGAAAACAGCTATGTGTCAGAAAGATAAGTATGGCCTTCCTTCATGAGTTAGGTGCCTGTGCCTGTTAGTATAGGTAGTAAAAACCTTTCAGAAAAGGCCTATTTTGTCATTCGTGTGAGAAGCTAAAGCAGCCCTTCTTCTCTCATGTCCTTAACTTCCCAAACCAGCAAGACAAATGACAAACCAAAACCCCCTCATGCTTGCTTATCACCGTGTTAAAGCATGGGTTTAAAAAACCTTTGATGAAGATGATGTTTTGGGGCTGCTGACAGTGCTGTCTGTAAAACTAACTTCAGTAACTTTAAGCTTTGAGTTTTTGGCCTGATTTTGCTGCCTCACTAGGTACTTTCTACACTTGCTTCTAACACAGCTATATTTCAGACTCTTAACTGAAATTCCTCAATTAGATCATTTATTTTAACAAAGCTAATTCTTGCTGGATGAGACATTTTGCTCTTCTTGGATCTTTTCGTACAGAGCATCAGTTAAAGCCAAGAGCTGTCTTAGTGATATTGTTGATATGTGCTTTTTCTTTGTTGCATTTTTATGTTCCTGGTAATACCCATGCTCCCTGTCCTTTTTCTTCCAATGTAAGCAGGTCTGTGCCCTCGAAAGTGAGCAGAGTGTTCGTGCATTCCTATAGAACTTCCAAACATTTCATCACTTCTGTCTTTACAGCGGTCATGTGTCATTTATACCTGCTCTAACATTATCCAATTTAACGAGTTTTTATCTCTGCTGCCTTTGCAGCATCCCTGACCCTGTCAAGGAGGTGTTTGGCAGTCTCAGCTGTTGGACTGTAGCAGCGATCACCTGTCCATGCCAGCTGTTCCCAGGGTGGTTTCCTTACCTGCGTTAAATCTGCACCTGGTGGGGTTTTCGTGTGGTGCCAGTCACAGGAAGGTACAAGAAGGTACAAAGTGCAGTGTTTGAACTAAGGGAGGGCATGTTATTATCTGTAAGTGGCCATGGACTTGCCAGTTCTTGCTTTGCTTTATGAATCCTGGGACACTTGGTGTGCTCACTTTTCATGTAGCACCTCAAAGTCTTTATTTCCTCACTCTGAATACCAGTTTCATGTAGAGACTTTTGGGAGGCCTTTTAAAGAAGAAGAAGTGGTATCTCCATTTCTCGCTGGCCAAATGTATAGATTTACCAGGTCCAAAAATTAGGGAACAAAGCCAGTCCTAATCTTTTTGGCCTGTTCTTATTGTCACAGCTGAAGCTTGGTATATGAATAATTTTAAAAATGAAATTTAATTTGTGGTGGCAAGGCAGTGTTGATCTTACGGGTCTTTTTAAATAAGTCCCATTTTTTCAACTTTTTGGATTTTTAAGATGCTAACTTTGGACAAAGTAATTATTTTTGTCTTTTTCCCAACAACAATATTCAGTTAGAGTTATTTTGATTAAAGACATACTTTTAACGTTTTTTACACCTGCAAACATAGATCATTTACAGGCAAGAGATTTGGAATAATTTTTTCCTATTCTTGGGGATTCCACTTTGGGGTCCGAGATTCTTAGCGTTTGGGATTTGTTGGGTTTTTTTTGTCTTACCTATTAATTTATGCTTTTGATAAGGACCAATCACATGTCATCTTGTATCAAAGCACTGGATTTCTGAAAGAATCAAATTCTTGTATTCCTAAACCACCTTCTAGATGGGGAAATCCGGTGTTCTTACCCCTTAAAGCGCGTGGCAGAGGTTTTTTCCGTGTGCTCTGCTCCTCACAGGAGGAGGAGGAGGAGGAGTGATCTGGCTGCAGATACCTGTGCTCTCAGGTCATGCCATCAGTTGTTGTGGTAAGCTGAATTGTGGAAGTCAAACAGGATGAGTGAGGTCACAGGAAAAAAGGATTTGGTTATGACGCCTGGTCCTGGCAGTGCCTCCCCCAGCTGTGAAACTGTAGCCTCAGTTCAAGTCTATTGGCCAGTTTTAAGTTTTGCTGCTCTCCAGTTGCATGTTGGCTTGAAAGGAGTATGTTCTCTGAGCAACTAAGTGAATGCATTCCTCTTAGAGACAGGCAGTCTATAAATAATCTTTAAAATAAACAAACTTTGCTGTCTGTATCAATCGTAGAATTTTAATCTATTTAAAAATTATTTTAGATGAAACTGAGTTGCCATCAAATGCAGCTTATCTTACATTCAAAACAGAATGAGAGGTAGACCATAAGTTAACTTCTGTGCACTTTCATAATAAGCTCTAAAATACATTCTGCAGGGACTCAGCCCTGTTAAAGTTGGGCTCTTGTGACAGTTGATAATTTCACTCATGTCAAGTAGTATTAACTTTCTAGTGTTGTGTTGTTTTGCAACCTTGAATTTATATTGATTATTTTTGGTGTTTAAAATCCCGCATTTCAAAGGTTGCTCAAAGCAATCTGTAAGTTGAATTCAAAACCCTGAAGAGAGAGTTTCAGTGTTCAGGATGTTGCAGTGTGCACACTGAAGCACTGCACTGGTGGTGGCAGAACTCACAGGAGCACCGCTGTGAACCAGCGGCTGAAGAGCACTGGATTCAGATCCTGCTGTGGTAATCAGATCACACTGCAGGCTGGTGAGCTGTAAAAAACATGGATGATGATCCAAAGGTTGGTCTGACTCTGTTGATTAGAAATTGTATTCTGGATCCCTGGTTCTCTTTTATGTAGAAAGTAGCTTATCTTAAGAAAGGAAGCTCAGGGTGGCAGTTGAGCCATAGCTGAGGGGACACGTGCTGGAGGAAGTGGCGGTTTGCTTGGCACCCTGGGCTGATCTTGGTCAGAAGTCTCAAGGCCTTAGGAGCAGGAAACTGCCTTAAGGTGCACATGCACGTGGCATGCCCATTCTTGATTGCCTTCCCCACTTTAGCATTTGGATGCATTTGTTTGGCCGGTGGCGAAACGTTCCGAGCCTTTCTGTGTTCAGAACTTCCAAGGTGCGAGAGCTGCTCTGTGCCTCCTTGTGTGCACCACTGGTGCTGGGTTCTCTGCCTGGGTCAGGAGTTGGATGAAGGAAAGCCAGGTGACCTGAAGGAGCCTGTCCAGCCCACTCGAGGTTACCGCTGTGCTATGGATTCTTGTGGGCTGCCCAGAAAGAATAGAATACGCTTTGGCCCTTTAAGTTGTGAAGTGGTTGGACTTGTGTTGAATTCTAAAATAATTCATTTTACAGCTTTTGGAAAAATGTTGACCTTTACCCTGGCACGGTGTTTGATCTTAGTCTGCCGTATTTTTGAATGGGTGCAATAAAAGGCTACTGCCTCTTTAATTTGCACAATGATACAAGACATTGCTGAGGTCATCTGAAAATTCTTTGCAGATGTTACTAGGGACTAAAGCTAAACGTTCAAGTTCAAAATGATTAGACTTTGTTCTTTTGTATGAGGCTGTATGACACACTGGTATGTTGCAAGGGTTCTCTACCCTGCCTTTTACGTTGTTCTTGACTTCTACTTAGTCTTTTTGGTTTTTTACTGTAATTATTCTAGGAGGATTAATTTAAAAGAAAACTTCTGAAGCTTCATTTATCCCACTTTGTAGATTGAGACAGTATACTGATGTAGCACAAGAAACCACATTAAATTAAATCTTTTTTTTTTTTAAATGGTGTTTTTAATCCAAACCCTGCAATACCTTCTGCTGCTTTTCTGTGCAACTTCAGCCACTCGCTATTCACAAGATATATTTTATATATAAATATACATATATATAGGACTCGCCTATAGGGAGGAGTATTTTCCAAGTAATTCTCTCCCAGGCTTCAACAGACTGAGGGTGAAGCATATTGGTTTTCAGTCATCTGCCTCTTCTCACTTCCTTTTTTTTTTTTTGAAGGTAAGTTACAAATCTCCTTGCTTGGTTCAAGGTTGCTTTTAATTCGCTTAGCCCAAGTGGCTGCAGAAAACGTTTTCTTTTCTTTTGTATATCTTACGACTCTTACATCTCTTGCAATGAAGAATTGGTAAGATGTTCTCTTTTTCCAGCCCAGTCCATTGAAAAAAAATCAAAACCCCACGACCTCTCATATAAACCAGGTAGACTAGGAAGGACCAATGCTGTAAAGCTGGATCAAGCCTAGCTTGAAATTTGATTCACAAATTCCGTTTTTTTCCCCGTGCTGATTTGCTCAGAAGGGTAACAAAACTTTGTACCTTGACTCCTTCCCCCATCCTTTTTGTTGTGGTCTGTGTCCAGTGGTGGTGAGTGCCACAAAGTTCTGTTCATCACAGAATCCTATTAAAATAAAAAAAAAAGTTTTATTTCCATTTCATTCTTCCGTTTGTACTTCAAAGGAGTAAGGTCAGATTTAGATAAATAGGAAGACAGCTTCTTTAAAAGGGTGAGGCTTTTATTATATGCAGGTCATGCAAAACAGTTCCCTTTCTGTTTAATAAACTGTGGTGCATCTTTTATGTTCTTTGATAGATGGGACTAAAATAAGGTTTTTCTAGCAAGCTAAGCTGTATTTATTTTTTCACAGTTTTGGAATTTGACAATTTTTGTGTTCACTGTCTTCTTAAAATTCCTTTGGCTTATGTATTAAATAAAACCAAAAGGTAAACAAATTACAATGCTAGTACATTGAATACTTAGAAAACCCCAAAACAACCCAGTATTGATTTGTCAGAGATGGAGCAATACTCTGCTGGGGCAGGTGTACAGGCTGGTGTATGTATCAGAGATTGATGTTTATTTACATCCTGAATGGTGCTGATTTCCTGTCTGATTTCTTGCTACAGCTGCACACATAAGGTCCTGATGCTGCAAACTAGTGTTGAGTCATGTAAGAAATTACCTTAAAATACTCGTAAATTGAGTAATAAAGGTAAAGATTAAGAATTCTAATATTTGCCTGCCAGTGGCAGGATTTTTTATTTCAGTTTGGGGTTTTTTACACTAATTTGTATAAAAGTATAAAAATTTAATTTTATTTTCAATTTTAAATTTATTTATTACTTTATGTTAAATTTTTAAATTTTTTTTTCTTTTAATTGTCTGTAGAAAACATTCAAATACATGACTCTTCCAGAGGCATTTTGCTGTGCAGACTGAAGTCCCAAGAAACCTTTACCTTCAGGAATTATTTTCTGGTACAGTTGGAACAGCTTGCTGACTCCAGCCAGAATACTTCGGTTTGGTTTCTTTGGTTTCTTTGTGCTGTAGCATTTTCTGCAACAGCAATTTTGTTGAAAAGAGGAAACAAGACAATCTGTCCAGGCTGTGGTACTGTGTAGGGAAAAGTTGGAGTTGAGTCCTAGCTGGAACAGATACTGTAGCATGAAAAACCTGAGATATTGGCTCTGATGGCTACAGGGTTAAAAATCAGGGTGAGGGGAGAACAAAAGAGTAACAGTGATGCCCTGAGAGTAAGCTACTGTTCTAAAAACTAAAGTAACAAAATGAACTTTATCAGCCTCCCTGCTCAGTTTGTTCTTCCATTCCTGCCAGAATTGCAGCAGGCTGGTTCGTTAAGGTTCCTGCTAGAAAATCACTGCTACAAGAGCTGGAGAAGGAACTGCTGGGCACTCCTGGATGCTTACTATTGTACTGTGAGCTCTTTCTAATATTGCACAATGTCTCTTCAAAATTATTGCATTGCAGCTTAATTATGGGTAAAATCTGCCCAGCTGAGTTGGAATAAGAAACGTAGCTGGGAAGTGGAGTAGGGGAAGAGGTAGTGGCAGAAGAGCTTTGGGATATGAGACAGACAGGATTTGGCTGAAAGCAAAAGGGGCCAGGTGAGGCCAGTCCCCCTGACCCGTGGTGGTTTTGGCTGTGTGTCCCTGAGCAGACATGCCCTGAATTTTGCCAGCTCTGCAGGGCAGTGCCAGGCAGGCACAGCACACGGAGTTCCCGTGGTTTTCTGTGAGAGCCCCTCGAGTGGCACCAGTGATGCCGCCCGGTGGGTTCTCAGGCAGAGTTCTGTTGGAAGCTGTGGAAGTATATACCAAATACCCTCCGTGAAGGGAGGGGAGAGGATGCATCCCTGGCCTGTAGTTAGCAAGGATCTGGAAAGGATTTTGAAGAACAATAAGCCCTCAGCTACTTTTACCCAATGCTGGAAGGAGGGAACGCAAGCAATTGCAGCCCTCAGTAATGTGCGGTTCAGATTGCACATTCTGGGTTCTCTCCTTGCAAAATGCAGGTTTGTGATTCCTGCAACAAATGCTTCTGCGTGGCTCTGATCTAATGATATTTGCTGACGTGCTAGGTGGGCACCAGCGCATCAGACTTTGGTGTGACAACTCCACTTCAGCAGTTAAAAATGATTATCCTGTTAGCATTTGTACTCTTAAGAATTAATCTGGGTCTTGTTTTCAAAAAGCTTCTAAAACTTCACTTCAGGTGGACATCCAAATGTGAGCTTTTTCTCCCTACTGGAAGAATTTCATGCTGCATTTTAGAACTTTGCAATCAAACTTTAATTCACATATGACTCCTCTTTATTTGAAGTGAAGTAACTTCTCAAACTTTGGTGTCCCAGTGTATGACTATGCAAAAGAAGAACGGATTAACAACAGAGCTCTTCTGTCAGGAGCTAGTGTTGAAATGCTGTCGTTGTTGGAGTGTTTTCCATGGTGTAATGTCGATGTAGCTGTGACCGGATCGTGGTTTGTGCTTTGCCATACAAGAGCACTTGCACGGAAGTGGCAGCACATGTCATCAGGCTTGCTCTGAATTCGTGTAGCTCACCACTTCCTCATACTGAAGCAAAAGAACAAAAGAAACATCAGTTTCTAGTTCATTTTAACCTCCAAAAAGTTACATTTGCAGAGGTACTTTTACAGCCTTTCCCTTCATATTCTTCTTTTAGATTTGAAACAAATCTTTGGTGGAGTTCCTAACTAGGAATCTTAGCTTATGAGATTTTTTTTTTTTGGGTGCAGGTCCTGACTTTCAGAAGTCATCAGAGGAGTGGTTGTATAAATCATTTCAGCGCTGCAAGGGAAATGAGTAACCATGAGAAACCAGTCTGTGCAAGACCCGGACTGGTGCACATGGGAGGCTGCTTGTGCTGCAGCCTGGAGTCCTTCTCAGAAAGGCACCCCTACAGGGTCTCTCACTGATGGGTCTTAACTTCAGCACTTCACAGTACAGGCAGAATTCTCTTTAAACCACAGCAGGCTCAGAATCTTGTTTTCCTGATGGATTCCTAAAGCTTCAGGCCTAGACACAAATGAACTTTTAAGACTGATTTAATTTGCAGTTGGCACGATAAAATGCTCTTTCCAGAGAAATCCATATTTGTGCTTTTATAACCTTTGAGGCCAAAACAAAATCTATTCAGAGCAAAGGTTATTTGTTTTCAGACTTGAATACAACTGTCTGTGATTTCAGCGGTTCTGATTGCACCTAGTTAGGAGAAAAATCTTTACAGCAAGGGAGGCAATATCCCCTCCAATGTAAAATAGAAACACTTGCCAAACCTGTGGTACACAGAAGAGGCATTTTTTGAAAGGGCATATAATTCTCATGTCATTTTTAGAAGAGTGTGAATTAATGAAAGTATCTCTTTCCCTGTAAATCTACCAGTGGATCTTGTGAATTTGCAATTGGACTAGTAATCATAGCATTTTAAATTAATGCAGTTAATTTTGTATGCTGTTTAAGTGCTGATGTGATTTTTTTTCTCATAATTTGTATTCTAACTAATGAGCTGAGCTACGTATCCATGGCACACTAAGTGGCCGAAACTTGTTATTTTCAGTATATTAAAATAATAATATTGCATGTGAGAAGAATGAAAATCAAGTAACTAATGAACATAGATATTTCATATTCAGTTTCTACTATGGTGTAGTAAAAACTCCCATAGCTTCCTGTTTAATAGCTGGGTGAATTCTTAAAGCTAGAAACAACATTTTTCCAATTAAAATACTCTTGATAATTGTCAATTAAGTTGCATCTTAAGAAAGCTTATTTAATTTCTTCGAACTTACCCCCACCTTTTACAAACTACAACTAAGTATCAAGTAACTATTTAAGATGCAGTGAAGAAAAAATGGGCCATTCTTTTCCAAACCAACTGTGGGGGTACTGTCACAGGATTGAAAAATCTGGCAGTCATGTAGTAGTGAGGCCTGAGCAGTCTCAATTTGACCTGTGTCATAATACAGATTTAGCGATCCAAAAGTTAAAGTAGTTAGGATTAAGGCTAGTATGTTTGGGAAACCATCTCACCCCTCTAAACCTTAAAAAGGCATTATTAAGCCTTTCTGAATTAATTTTTTCAATCTTTTTTTGGTTGAAAATCTGAAATTTATTTTCCAAATCAATCTGAGAACTGATGGTGCCATGTGGTAGTATAAAGGGGAAAAGAAGAGAAGTGGTTTTTTGATACTTTTTGGAGCTTTCTAGAAAATCTTAATTGTTCCCAAATGAGTATTCTTGGAAAAGGAGTCTCATATCTGCTGTGTTGTATTATCATTTGCTGTGATGTCTGATTAGATTGCATCAAACATCAGTTTTCAAAAGTAGATGCTGGCTTTGAAGAGGACCTGAGGGGTCACAGGATGGATTTTTAACTGAACCAGAATTGACTTAAACTGCAGGGACTGATCAGATGTTCAGGAGAAATACACGTTCATCGCAGAGACCTTCTTGGTGTAAAATGGAAGGATTTGGAGATCAAGTCTTCCTCTCAAGGTCTTGACTAACTCGTGGCGAGTCTGAGTTTGGCTTTCATTGTGCAGCATAATTTATCCTTGCCGTGTTGGATGCAGCTGAAAACCTTAGTGCATTCTCAGCACTTCCAAGTGTGTGAAAGAAATAGCAGCTTCAGAATAGTCCTTTTGGACTGAGTTTGTTCTTACCAAATTGCCAAAAGGAAATGGAACACTTCCTTTTCATGAACTGCAAAACTTAGGAGTATCTCTTTCTTTGGCAGGAATCGACTTCAAAATCAGAACAATAGAGTTAGATGGAAAGAAAATCAAGCTACAGATATGGTAAGTATTCCAAAGTAATTCAGGTTTTCAGTGACTTGAATTCAGTTTGAGAAATAATACTTCATAGCTTTTCAGCCTCAGAAATATCAGTATCAGAAATATTATATATATATATATATAATATATATTATACATTTCAGTATCAGAAAATTCATACCTTTTTATTCATTGACTATTCATAAGGTTTATGCTGTCTTCTGGCTTGCCCTTGGAGTGGTTCTGCTTCAGTAGCACTGGAAATAGCCTGTTCACATGCAAGCATTACAGCAATTTCCCATTTTATCAAAAGCTGTCCTTTTAAATGTGCCTTTAGCTTTTCTGTGTGGAGGAGAAATATTAACTCAATAGCTGTAAGCTAAAATATGCAAGCCAGTAAAATGTAATCTCCTCTGGAACTTTGATACCTGATTGTGCTCACTAAGGAACAGGTGAGTGATAATTCTTTGCATGGTGCCTTAGCAGAAACTGAGTCTCCTGAGCCAGAATCCTTTTGGCCAAGGAGGTGCAGTGCCAGAAATGGGTGATGAAATTTTTCTGTCTGTAATATAGGTTCAAAAAGCTGGGTTTTGTCAGGCCTTGGGGGTTCAGCTCTCCTGAGGTGTGACTGGTATCCAGATGCTTGGGGCTGCTGGTTCACTCACAAACAGGAGCTGCTTTCAGCTCAGCCAGGGCTAAACTCCAGCACTCTGAGGTGTAGTGGCTGATCTTAGCAGCAAACTGTGTGTGGCTGTGCACTGCCCTGAAATATTTTACTGCTCTGTGTTTTAACTTCTGGTTAAGAAAGGATTTGGATGAGTCAGAGCTTTTTATTTTTAATTACTGGAAGGCAAGCTGTGTAGTGCTGGGTTTTACTGCTTGCATGAAAACTGGAGTGGTTTTGTGCCGTTTCTGGTGATGCTCTAACTGCTCATGTGAGGAGGGTAGCTTGGGGGTGAGGAGGCCTCTGAGGGCTGAAGAAACTAGTGCAAACAGCCAAAAGTGTGTTTTTCCTAAGGAACAAGTATCAATGCATTGTTGCTCTCTTTAAAAAGACATCTCTAAGCAGAGATGAGTGTAAAATAAATCCTTTTTTTTTCCACTGAATTTAGGGATACAGCAGGCCAGGAGAGATTCCGCACGATCACAACAGCTTACTACAGAGGAGCCATGGTGAGTGCTCACACCTCAGAAATCCCAAACACAACTAGTGGAACTGGTTTGCTGTTCCTAGGTTTGTGTCGTGTAAATCTTCCACTGGAGGAGTGGATAATTGTGGCTTGAGATGAGGGGAATGAAGTTTGTGGTTTGGTTTATTGGGGGTTTATTGTTTGTTCTCCCTGTTTTAAATGTGCTGGTACTTGGTCTAGGCCTGTTTCTTGTGATGAAACTTCCAGCCCTCTTGTCTTTTTAAATATAATTAAAATTTCTGCAGATTTTAATAAAATAAGTTACCAAGCTTTAGTCAGATAGGTTTGGGAATTTTTTTAAGTGCAGTCAAACCCTTTAAACACTTGAAGTTTTTAAAAAAAAAGGATGAGTTATTTTAATATTAAAAGTGTGTTTCACTGAATTGCTTTTCTTTCAGCCAGTAGAGAATGCAAAGTCTGGGCTAGAAATACAATCACCTGCAACACCTGCTCTTATACTGTCCTCCACTTGAAGTCAAGTAATTGTCTTAGAGCCTGCACCCTTGTGGTACAGTGCTTATTCTTAATGCTGTGATTTGAGAATTACATTGGGCCACCTTTAATTTTGGCTTGGTGGTTACTCCCTGTGCTGCTGTTTTAGGTTCTTGCTGCTTTGTATGAGCAAATCTGTGACCTTCATAGGCTGTGGGTCCAAGTAACTCCAGTGTTACAGAACACAGGGAGAAATAATAATGGTTGTGGCTCTGTGTTAGAGCTCTCCAGCGCTTAAAAAGCCTTTGGCAGTGACCTGGTCCTCTCCCCAGCCCATGGCCAAGGAGCTCTCTCTGTCATGTGAGGAATGATTGGAAAGGCCGCAGGAAATGGAAGTGAAACCTTCAAATCTGTCCTCAGGGCAGTGGCTCTGTGGTTTCCCAGTTTTGCTAACTGTTGAGATCCCATGCCAGGGTGTGTACAGATAAAACTCCTGGGAGAGCCCCAGGGGTGAGGGTGGCTGCTGGCCCCAGCAGATTGGAGCTGGCAAGTTTAATATCCTGAACTGCTTTAAGCTGCTGCATCTAAATGTGACTTTAAACGACCATGGAGTCCTTTTGCTGGTGTAGAAGAATTTCTAAACTTGCCCTGACTATAGGCTAATAATTAAAAGCTCTGTATGGGCAGAATATTTGACCTCTAACAGCGGCAAAAAATGTTAAATAGTAATATTTTGGGTAAATTCTAAGCCATGGCATAATGCCTTGAGAAAAGACTTATTCACCTAGAATCCCATGTTGGATTTTTTTGGAACTATAATTAAAACTACAGCGTACATCAAAAATCAGCCAATAGTACTAGCTCATCTAACTAGATTTTCCTAACTTTATTTAGGGAATTATGCTGGTGTATGACATCACAAATGAAAAGTCTTTTGACAACATAAAAAATTGGATAAGAAACATAGAGGAGGTAAGTGCTTCATTCCATCATGTGATTTCCCTGGGACAAATAAAAATCAAGTAATCACTCACTTCCATTGCAGTAGCCAACACACATGGCCATGCACCACTTACAAGGCAAGAGTGTACTGCTACATTTCCAGAGTAGCCAAATGCCTGTGCATGTGTGCAACCTGCTACAGAGCTCATGGCACACATTTGATCTATTACAGTGCATGAGCAAATGTCATCTAGGAGTATTTATTCCAGCCAATTAATTAATATTTTAAAATTAAATTTAATTTAATATTTATTCCAATTATTTAATGTTTTAATTGCTTGTTTCAAGAGTCAGCCTGTCTCAGTAATGCCTTCACATTAGATAATTGGTCTAAAATAAAATAGTCCGTTGTGGAGGAGTCTGACACACAAGTTTCTTTTCAACAATGATGCACTTTGTTCCTGAGCAATTATTTTTTCTTCTTCCAGCATGCCTCTTCAGATGTAGAAAGAATGATCTTGGGTAACAAATGTGATATGAATGAAAAAAGACAAGTCTCAAAAGAAAAAGGGGAGAAGGTAAGATTTGGTAATCACCCACTTAGAAGCCTACTAGGATTAGAGCTTCTGGATGTTTGCTATGTTTTAGGCATGCGAGAGAGAATATCTCAAATCTTTTGTTTCAGAAGCTTTTGTATGTATAGGATGCCAGGTTTGGGGTTTTTTTGTTTTTAAATAGCACTCAACTGTCTTCAGGTTCGAGTAAACTTAATGGTACTGTTGTCTTGAGGGCAAGATCCTGTAAAGAAGGTTGACCTTTGCTATAGCATGAAGTGATTCTAGATCTCAATATAAAGTTTTCTGTATAATTGGACCACGTTGTACTCAATTCACTGTGGTGGTTAATTATTCTTATTAAAAGTGCTGTTGCTGAAGCTTTAGTAATTAATTAGTTGTTCTACAGAGCAAACAAGTGAGGAGGGATAGTAGAGAATCTGTTGTGTACAGCTGGAGTGGTCCAGCTGTTGGTGACACAGCTTATGGGGTGATGGTATTGTAGTTATCTTGTCCACAATCTGTTTCAATAAAGATCCTACCCTGATGTTCTTTTACAGCCTAAATAAGTACTTTGGTGAGAAATGAATGTCTTTTGTTTTATTTTGTTTTGACTTAATGTGAGGGTATGACAAGTTCTAATACTTTGTTGTTAATGTTCTTGGAAGAGAAAATAGAAGTGAAGCTTGCTTGCTTGGTTTGGTTTTTAAAGCTTGTTGCAGCATGCAGTGTCTATTATGAACCTATTGTGAACCTATGTGTGAAACATTACCCTTACAAAAGAACTTCAAAGCCACTGAAAAACTTTACCCTCTCTTCCAGTTAGCAATTGATTATGGAATCAAATTTTTGGAGACAAGTGCAAAATCCAGCATAAATGTGGAAGAGGTAAGAGATGGGTGCTGCACTTCAGTGTTTCTGGTATTACTTCTGTGGAGGTATGCTCCATGACCTGCTGGGCTTTCTCACCTGGCCTGGCACCTGCAGTCCCAGCTGTGCTCCTTGTGGGTCTTCTGCTACAATCCTGGTAGTTCTGGAATTGTTTTAGAAATGGGTGTTAACAAAGTGGTTTACTATGACTGTAACAAACAGACTTTAGGTGTCTGTGCCTTGCTACTTAAATTTCAAGGACAGTGAATGGGTTTTGGACAAGGAATAGGTTTAATTTTAGAACAGTGCCTTGTGCAGGAAATGGGATCCTTTCCTTTCAGGATAACGTGTCACAGAGCCTTCAGGTTACTATTAAATTCATGCTGTGCAGATGAGGCTGAAAATTTGTGCATTAACCTGGAACACCAGGTCCTAAGCTCACGTTAGAGGAGGAGGAAGACTCCCAATGCTATTTATAGATGTGTCATCTGTTTTCCTGCAAATAAATGTTGTGCTAAACCCACCCAAAGATCTCTATAAGAGCTTAAGGAAATGGAGTAGGAAGGAAGAGTGGCCCAAGTCTAGTCTGTCTTATTATAAATCACCCGTGTCATCTAGGCAGGGCGGGGGGAGGATCTGAGCTGTATGAGAAGTATGGACCAAGAAAAAACTGCATCAAAAGACAGTTAAATTAAGGTTTATTCATCCAACAATGTAGACTTGTGTTGTCCTTATACCTAATAATTTAAAAGTCTTTCTATGGGACACCCTTTAAAAGTCCTGTAAACGCCTGCTTAATTCAGCTCAGGTATCTGACAAATTAACTAGAAACTGAAGACGTTGTTACTTTAAAATAACAAGAGGGATGCTGTGCCAGCCAGACGTGGGGTTTTTCCTGATTGCAGGGTGATTGTTGTACAGGATAGAGTTAGAACAGACTGATCTGCATCGTGCTGCACCTGGACTAGCTTGACCTGATTTTCACAGTGTCTTTGTGATTCTTAGAGCAGACACTGGAAGTGGGACCATGAGGAGTCAGTGCCAGAGTGGAAACCTGAGTTCCTCTGAAGGGTTGACTTGTTCTGGCACATCATGGCAGTTTCATTTTAACCCCTGCATGTCATGAAATGCACAACAGGAGTTTGTGCTTACTCCAAAATGTTTGGTTCTCTGAGGTTTTTTTTGCTTAACTGTCACATGAATGGTGAAGAAAGCATTAAAAAATGCAGCTGGTGTAGGCATTTGGCAATCACTGATGATTTAGTTTACTTTCCACCAAATACTTCACTTGCGGGGAATTACACAATCCTGATATTCTTGGAATCAGAAGTGAATTAATTTATTTGTTGTGATTTATTTACATTAAATGAATGTTTGTCTACGGCTATATTCCAAACACAATGGGAGGGGTAGTGTTTATACTTCTTACATTCTGGAACTGTCCTTTGATTATTAGGGTCTCCAGATAACCTAAAGTCTTGATTTTTCCTGCTCCTGGAGAATTGCAGAACTTTCCTGCTACAGAAGTTTCTTTGCTCCTTCCTACATTGATCTCTGAGTAATTATTCACAGGGTTTTGCTTTTTAATAGAGATATTGGAAACTTAAATAGCCATATAGATAGTCCAGGAGTAAAGCTTTTGGAGGAGAGGAAGCAAGCTAACCTTAATGTGAATTCCCAGGCTTGCCCTTCTCAAACCTCTCTGGGTTCCCAACTGTGATGCACAGTTCAGTTTGGGGAGGAAATAAAAATAAGATTAGTATATGCAGCCTTGCCTTCAGCTGTTTTTTCTTTCTCCCCCCAGAGGTATACAATGGGAAGGTCTGTTCATTTGCTTCAAGGATTGGCAAGATGGAGACTAAAAATAAATAGGGATTTTTTTTTCTATACATGTTTACTAAAGTTTTAAATATACAGATATCGTACGTAGGGTGTCTTGCAACTCAAAGTGTTTCTAGTGGCCTACAGAACAGTGTATTGTTAATGTGTCTGGCTATTCCAAATGTATCGTGCCCTTAATGTGTCTTGTGACTAACTCTTGTTTGTTTTTTCTTTATTTCCACTCCTCACCAGGCGTTTTTCACGCTTGCACGAGACATTATGACAAAGCTCAACAGAAAAATGGTTTGTATTTCCAATTAGCATACAAAGTAGATACAGTGAGAGGACAGCTATCATAATACTGAGCAGTAGCCCTACCAAAAAACTCCCAGGGATTACATTAGTTACTAGATCAAATTTGAGCAAGCAGTGATTTATCACGCTTTATTACACATCAGTGCATAGCTGTTCATTATTTTGCATGAACATTAACATTGGGCAGCCTGAAAACTGATGTGTTGTTCCAAAATGAAATAGTGTGGTCCATGTTTTATGATGTAGTCTCTTCTCCAGCTAATTCTTGAAATCTGGATTGTTATGTAAATGTTTAGTTTTTTTACCAAGGGATTAACAAAGTCTGGATAACTGAGGAGCTCAAGTTGCACCAGATCTCTGCTCTGGTTATTGCTTTGCAAGCAGAGGAAGTGGGGAGGGAGACTAGGAAAGCTAGAGATAGTATTTTCTGCACTTTGTGATGTTGACACTTTTCTCTTTCAGAATGACAACAGTTCATCGGGGGCAGGTGGGCCAGTAAAAATAACCGAAAATCGATCTAAGAAGAGCAGCTTCTTTCGATGCACGCTACTTTGATGAACTTCTAATGATAAGACTGCAGCACACTTAGAACCTTTTCTGCTTCTTTGAAAGCACAGGGTCACAAAGCCTCAGAAATAATACCACCAAGCTGCTGCTGAGAGCTCCATTGAACGTAGACTGCGATACACAAATACCAAGTGGATTTTGCTCACTAAGCCTATTGACCTGTCAGGCTCTTCTTTCTCAGATATGGAAGCTATGAAGTGGAGACACAAATGCAAGATTTAACTTGTTTTCCTTTTTTACTTTCTGTTTTATTGCCTGTTGCAAAAGCTGCTATGTTTCTTTTAACTTTGCACATCCATATTTGCCTCTTACTGCCTGTTACAGCACAATCTTACATTTGTATTTGCACAGTTTGACTTGTAAGTAAGATTCTTAACAGATTTGTGCAGTTTTCTTTCTCTTTTTAAACAAATTTATGTTCAAACAAAAGAGCCAGGGGGAAAAAAAGTCTCATTTCCATTATTTTCTATGCTGTGTACTCGTGGCCATGCAGTATGGATGTCATTGCTCTAGTGAAGAGAATTACTGTAACAATTGGCATTTAACAATTTGTACAGATTTTGTCTCTTAGATGCACAAATCTGTTTATGCAGAAGCTGTGGCTTCTGTTCTGAATGTAGTATGTTGCTTTTCTTTCTTTACCAGACTTAGCAAAGTTGTGTTCTGAGTTGCCAGTCACTGTCTGATTCACAGATGCACCTTTCAGTTATTTGAATAAACACAGTGTCTTTCCTCACTTCACTTCCCTTCGTTAGCACAGAATGTCTGCTCCTTTTTTTTTTGTTTCTGATGAGGAAGCACACTCTGGATTTGAAATCATCACCACAAATTGGCCTCGTCACTATCGCTTAAGTGGCTTGTGGAAGCTGAATTGCATGAGTTTTGAGTACCCTTTGTGGATTCACTTGTTCAGAAATGACTGCTTCTAAAGGTGACTTCCATTTCTACTCTTAATTCTAAGGATAGTTCGTTAAGGTCTGTAAGCACTGGCACTAAGAAGCCTCTCATTAGGGCTCTAATGTACTCCTAGTTATGCAGTTAATGCTGAATGTGTGTCTTTGGTCTGCTCAAGCAGTTGTTTTTTTTCATCTAAAACTGGTACAGTGACCTAGACTGTTAGAAGCAGAGGTGAAACATAGTTGCCTTTTTTACTCAACTGAGCATTGTATAACCTAGTCTTTGTTCTACTACTTTTTTATTGTCTTCTGAAAACTTTCTTCGATGAGCAATTAAAACAGGTGCTTTAGTTCTGTTGGTGTGCCAAACGTGGACCATTGTAAGCTTTAACTACAAGTTCGTGTCCAGCATGTTTGCTGTTAGGGGGATGGGTGTGTTCTGTCACTGTCGAAGGAAATGTCTGACGTGCTTGCTTTTGCTTCACTTCGTTGTCTGGAGCTGTAAACAGTGAGTGAGTTAGTTGTTGCCACAGATAACCATTTTATTGTGTCAGGTACTGAATTTGTCATCTCCGGGTCCGTTCGAAATAGTTTGAAAGCGAACAGACCGACGGCGTTAGATGTAAAGCTTTTGATTTTAAAAGGTTTAACCTTAGTTGCTGGTTCCATAAAGTTTTAGGTGGTTATCAGCCTGTCCCCAGACGTAGCTTGATAGAAGTGGTTCTTGTAACTAGACGGTGGATCTCATCAACTGCTGTTGCTGCACTAGAACAGAGAGACCTTCATGGCAACAAGGTTTAGTGAAAAAACAAAGCAACCCTAACTGCTCTGTTGTCTACCCTTGATGTTTTTCTTGGACAGGCTAAAGCAGTTATGTTTTCTGTATGGTTAAAAAAAAAGTGCTTCTATACAGAAAGTGTTGTGACACCAATTATGAATGTTGTTTATTTTCAGTAGTTTACCTCTGACTTACTTGGTGTCGTAATACTTTGATTTTTATCTCAGGGGTTGTCTGCAAACCAAAACTGACATGTTCTGTGTTTGGCACTGTTTACAAAATGCTTTGTATTGTTTTTCCTGTCTTCACTGTGTGGTTTAATGTTCATTCAATATTAGTCTCCATGAACTTCCCTTTGAAAGAGCCTGTAAGTAGTAGAGTCTATGAAGTGCTTCTTGAAGCAGCAGCAAATTGGGGTATCTGCTCTGTATGGGGGAGG
>VWZN01017393.1:207028-225082 GCA_013396955.1 Regulus satrapa | reverse complement strand
GGGGAGAACCCCCTGCCCGTCCCGTGAGGGGATCGGCGGGGAGAGCCCCCTGCCCGTCCCGTGAGGGGATCGGCGGAGAGAGCCCTCCCGAGCGGATCAGACATGAGAGCCCTCTTCCCGTCGCCACTGAGGTATCAGCGATGAGGCCTCGCTGCCCTGTCCCGGTAAGGAGATCGGCGCTGGGCCTCCGCGGTTCCCGCCNAAAAAAAAAGTTTCTTGTCATGGGAAACGCACGCTTTGTCATGTATTTGTTTTGTGGTGTTTATACTACAACTCTCTGACCAATTTATTTGCTATTTGATATTTCTTATTCACTGGAGATTGCTTAAATGTGTAGTGGATAAACAGCTCACACTGTTTAATACCAGTAGTTCTCTTGTGCCAACATAATTTCTCAGAAGTTAATTTGGGTAATAGATAATATAATTCTTGCAGCCTTAAACCAAAGAATAAAATTTAGGAATGGTAATTTAAAAATTTGTTTCCTTGGTGCATATTGGAGATCTAACACAGCTAATAGGGTTAATTCTATTATTTAACCCTTGAACGTTCTTTCAAAGGGAGGGCAGAGAAGTTTAAAGAGAAGAGAGTTTAAAACAATGTTTATATTTCATCGATCTCTGAGGCTATAATTTCAACGTGCCCCACTTTTAAGGGTAAGACACCATAAGAATTTAGAGTGGGGTGGTTTGCTAGAGACCTAACTTTTCTAACAAAGCAAGCAGCTGCTCTTTGTTATTTATTAGCTACACATGGGAAGAAGCAAGGAACAAAAGAGGAAACTGGTGAAAATTGTCTGCACCACCTCTTTTGCTCTTTCACTTTTTGCGCAGCAATTCCGGAAGGAAAATCCCTCCTCGATAATCCTCCAGAGGGCACATGACCTCGGGTTGAGAAAAAGGTTACTAAGGTTTTCTTCAATATATTCCTTCAGAAAAACCCCTCAATTTTTATTCATAAGCTTTGACAGCTGTGTGTGTTCCTAACTGATAGAAGCCTCTTTGGTAAGTTGTTGTTGCCATTGCTTAAAAACCATTTATTGCTCCTGGGAAGATACTTGGATCAATAGTATTTTGATTATCATTTATTTCAAGTGTTTGAATAGTATTAGATTTATATTATATGTGCCTCCATAAATATTTTAATATACTAAGGATCACAGTTACTTAGTTTGGTAGAAAACTAATCCTTGAGTATAGCACTTGACTTTTAATTCCTTGCTCCATAGTAAGTGTTCAGGGAATTAATGCTTATTTTTATATTTACTTTTACTGCTGTTTCTAAACCTGACTGTACGGTGTTGAGAGTAACTAAAAGAAGTGACAGCTTTTCTGACTTTCTCATGTGTGAGTCACTAGATGGTGCCATTTCACTTCTCTTGAATCAGAAACTATCTGACATATTCTTTTTAGGAACAGCTGTTGGTTGTGTTTTTAAAGAAAACAATTGGTCTTCTGAGTTCTTTGGGTTTTTGTTAACTGTTGGGGTACTTTTTCTGAGAATATGCAAATTGAGTGACTAATATATCAAACTTAATGCAAAAATTTAAAGTTCCATTCTTTTAAATTGTCATCAACTTTCAGTTTTATATTAGGTTTCTTGTTTTACTGATGTAACAATGAGACCAGACTTGACAAAAATACGCATTTTAAATGCAGAATTGTTTGAGGGTCTTTAAGTATCTGCAGATAATGTGAATTCAGATTCACCTGAGGCAAAGTGGTTTTCATCCACTGACAGCTGCTCTGCATTTCTCTGTGTACTGAGAACCCAGAAGAACAGAGTTACTCGTGGCTCGTTTGTATCTCCTGCTGTAGTTCTGGGATAGAACAGGAACCACGTTGAACTGTTTCATGTAACAGGCTTGAAGTTGTTTAGTAATTTCACAGAGAAAAGATACGTCACACAATTAATGTGCGCTCTTTTTTTAAAATTTTATTTTGGTGAGAATGGCAAAGTAGAACTTTGCATTCAGAGGAATGCTTGTTATTAATAAAATTCCTTATTTTGAGAAATCCTACTATGGGGTTTTTGACTTGCTGGCCAGCAGTTTTATCTCTGCTCATTTCTCTGTGAGGAATGAAGGAAACCTCCTTCATTTGGAGTGCTTTAGCCATAGATGGAGACAGTGTATAATGTACTGCCTTCCAATATCGTGCTGCTATTGATTCTCTTGGGATTGCCCGTGGACAAGGTTGGGAAGAAAGAGCGATGGGAGATGTTTGGCTGAATCATTGGCTGCAGGGGTCAGGTTTAAAGAGCCTCATTCAAACTAGGCCGCTGTGTTTGTTGTCTGTTTGCAAAGGGCCCTGCAGAGGATCACAAAGACAGCTTTTGTAGTCAAAAAACAACAACAACAACAACAAAAAAAGGGGAACTGTGGTGGCTGAACAGCAGGCCTGTGAGGGCTGGACCTTCACCTGGCCAGCTGTGTCTGGGAGAAAACCTCTTGGCCTTTGCTGAGAATGGAGTCCCGGAACAGCGGAAAAGAGTTTGCTCTCGTGAGACAAATCCTGTGACAGTTCTCCTGCACCTGTGGGAACTATCCTAAACCACCCAAGGAAGTATCTAAAACCAGGCATTTGCCAGCCCGTGGGCACTTCTGGTGGAGTGATCAATCCTTAGGGGCTAACAGCGAGTTACCCCCGCCAGACGCAGGCGCGGTACATTTGTGAAACTCTGTAACGGGAGGAGTGAATAGACCGGCACCTCTTTTCCTTTCGGTGCTGCTGGGCTAGGGTGAGTCTCATCTCTCTAGCACGAGGTCGCAGCCACAGCCTGTCGGGCAGGGGCAGTCCTGCTCTGGGAGCAGAGCTGGATCTCTGGGCAGGGCCGCAGCCCTCAGGATGTTGCTGGATTTCAGGTGCCCTTGTCCCTGTGAGGCCCAAGGCTGCAGCCTGGCCCTGGCCGTGTCTTGGGCTGGTGCAGGGCCAGAATGGACGGTCCAAGGGCAGGGGCTGTGCAGGAGCAGTGGGAGATGGGCACGGCCAGGCCCTGGAGCTGTGGAGGTGAATTTGTCAGGGAGTCCCTTTGGAGGGGCAGGGGAGGCTGAGCAGGGAGGAAGGGAGGGAGCAAGGGCCAGCAGCGCCCGCACAGCATCAGCCAAGGCCCAGGGGCAGCAGAGAGGTGCAGTGGGAGCCTGCCGGGCCCAGAACCCAGAGGCTGATGGATCAAATCCATCCTCTGCTCGGGCACTATTTCACAAATGCTGCCTCTCCCAACAACCTGCTTGGCTCCAGCTCTCTGGGCACCCCAGCCCTGCTCTGCCCCTGCCACCTGGCACAGCCCACAGGGCACGTGGAGCAGCGGGCACAAGCTTCCCCCACAAGGCCCTGTGTATCGTGGGCACACCGCTCCTCCTCAATTCCCTGCAGGCAGCTCAATCCCTCGTTTCCAGCGTGTGCTTGACTCAAAGACCCAGGACTATCCTCTGTCCTAATCCGTTTGCTGCTGTGACCGTTTATAGGGGGATCCAGGGTCAGGGCCAAGCAGGTGTTCCCAAGGGACACTGTGCTGGCCAGCGGTGGCCAGGTGTTGGGAGTGGAGGTGACAGGAATGCTGCAGGGGGGCTCTCTGTGGGAAGAGCTAGGGGCTGCACACAGATGGCTCCATCTCCATGTCAGACTGCTGAGCTAGCAGCAGCCTGTGGCCTCGCTGAAAACATAATGCAGTGCCAGACAGAGAGAGGAGCAGAGAGAAAACTCATAATGCCACGCTGCTTTGGTTACAAGAATGTTGAGTGAAGCAGACAAGCTGATCCTGGATAAGAGCGAGGAAAGGTTATGTTTAATGTTTGTTTGGGGTTTTTTTGTTACTGGCTTTTTCGATTGGCCAAACATGAATTTCCCCAAGTTGAGTCTGCTTTGCCAACAGTAGTTTTTGTGAAGCCATGCCTCAGTGTTTATTCTGTCCTGGAAGAATTTTCATGCTGCTTTCTGTGCTTCTCACTGACTGAAGGTTGAGCAGGAGAGAGCAGGTGGATGGGGGGGTTGGCTGTGCTTGTGTGTGTGCTCACAAATGGCTCGATGTGTGTGGGGAGTGTCCCCTAAGCACCACCAGCACCCCCATAACTGGGGGAGACTGATCCTTCTCTTCTCTGCTGCTCAGGGCTGGAAATTGGCACGGGACACACGGATCCACCTGTCCCCCACGCACACCACAGCTCTGCGCAGGCCGTGCCTGCTGCTCGGTCCTGATCTGTCCAGGGCGCTGCTCCAAGCCTGCTCATCTTCTCTAGCTGGTGTCCAGCCCAGCTTGAGTTTTCCAGCGGGTATCTCACACACAGGAACACTGTACCCTGTGGCAGCTTGGAACTGAGCACACAGGAGCACACAGAACCAGCCCATGGCTGGAGTGGGGCGGGAGCTGCAGGAGCAGCAGGGCTCCAGTGCATCCACAGATGCGTTGGTGGTATAGTGGTGAGCATAGCTGCCTTCCAAGCAGTTGACCCGGGTTCGATTCCCGGCCAACGCATTCCCATTTTGTTGTTGTCTCACCTGCGCCCGAATAGCAGCGCGGAGGCCACGAGCTGGGCTGTGCCTGAAACCCTGGGTGACAAACCACAACTTCTAACCCGCTCCTCCACTCCCTGCCAGATCCTGAANTTCCCATTTTGTTGTTGTCTCACCTGCGCCCGAATAGCAGCGCGGAGGCCACGAGCTGGGCTGTGCCTGAAACCCTGGGTGACAAACCACAGCTTCTAACCCGCTCCTCCACTCCCTGCCAGATCCTGAATGACAAACCTCAGCTTCTAACCCGCTCCTCCACTCCCTGCCATGGCACCCCTTGTTTTGATGGACGGGTTTCTTTTCATGCCTGGTTCTGCCCAGTACTCTTCCCAGGGATTCAGATGAGGGTGATGAGAAATATCCGTACAGCACCAGATCTCATGGACCAGGAGGACGCTCAGCTTTCACCAGTGTGTCTTTACAGTGGAGGTGGCTCTGGGCTGGGCTCCTCACTGTTGGTACAGGAACCAGATGAGAGGGGTTTTCAGTGCTGCTGCTGCTGCTGCTGTTTACACCTGGCAAGAGAAGCATGCTGCTGTGGCATGGACATGATGGGGACTGACAGTGCCCAGGTGGGGACCAAGGCATGAGCTGCACTTCCTGAGGCCAGTTATGCACTTTGGGGATCTAGTGGGAGGAGGCCTGCTCTTTGTTCAGCGTCACACTGGAGTGAAAGCGCTCTCCATTCTCCACCTTTTCCATCTCTGCAGTGCCAGCCGGTCAAATGCTTTGTCATTCCCCTTTAGAGGAGATCCTGGTGCTTACAATGTCTTGTTCGTAGCACAAAGTCATTTCACATGTTTCTTTCCTGAAAACAGACTGTGGTACATGTGGGAGCTCCGTTTGGAACGATGTGGTTAACATCAATAACTGCATGTCTCAGACCCCCTGTGCCACCAAGCCGTGGGGGGCTGCTGACCTATGGGCTCCTCAGTCTTGTGCTAAAGTTTACTGGAATTCAGTGTAATCATATTTTTGGTAACCAAGGGGTAAAACAGCCTAATTTCTCTCACAACTTATGGTTAAGAGAAACTGGCAGAGGCTGCCAAATTATCCATAAAAGTTGAAAAATTGTGCCAACATGGGAAATTCACAGTGACCAGAAAAAGGGGAAAGCAACCACCATTTCAAGCCAGTCGAGCTCTTTAAGGATTAACGAGAGGGAAACCTTGCCCCATCCCTACAAAAGGCAAAGAAAGACCCTCTGGGGAACCCAGGAAAGGGGCTGGAGAGGCAAGGAGAAAGGACAGGTGACACACTAAGGACTGAGCTCCAGTTCCTGTGGCTTTCTGCTCTCATCTAGGTTTTTCCCAAAATATTTATATCTCCCACTAACAGCAGTTTGGAAAACCATGCTTCCAAATTTGTGAGAAATTTGTGCAAAAATCCTCCCACATGCCTTCATGTATCTTCCCCATAAGGCACTTGCCTGTTTTCCTAAAACCCGATGGAGGGGTGGCTGTATGCGACAGGTGAATGGCAGCTCCTACCAGGCAAGCCAAAAAGCAGCAGACGCCAGATGGGCTTTGTCTCTCTTCCTCTTCCAGCAGCACAGCGGGGCCGTCGCTGGTGGTTCCCGGGAGGAGGTCCCAGCTGTAGCGGGCAGTGGGCACCGCAGCGCGTTCGTTCGTTGTCCCCTTTTTTGAGGGCGATCTTATCCCTGCACAGGCTGTGGGTGCCCCAGGGTTGCGCTGCCAGGATGATGGAAAAGGGAGAGAGCATTAACCGCGTAGCAGAGTGGCGCAGCGGAAGCGTGCTGGGCCCATAACCCAGAGGTCGATGGATCGAAACCATCCTCTGCTAGAGCGGGACGCGTTCCCTTTTCCCGGGCGGCGCAGCCGCTACCGGGCCACGAGGTGGCGGCGCCGGCGCTCGGCGGCGAGGCCGGTTAGCTCAGTCGGTTAGAGCGTGGTGCTAATAACGCCAAGGTCGCGGGTTCGATCCCCGTACGGGCCAGCCCTGCTTTTCCCCAATTTCACTTTTTCCTGTCCGGTTCTCCCTTTTTTGGTGCAGGGAAATTAAGTCTGTAGGAGAACAGGGATCCTGCCTGCACTGCTCAGCTCTGCTGGATGGTCCACTGGGAGAATCTCCAGGCTCTCCCTGTTTTTCCTACTCCTCTTTTTGCAGCTGTTCATTCCAGTTTATGGATAAACTCCACCGGGTGCTTGTGGCAGGTGCGCTGGCTCCAGCAGCCCTCCAGAACTGGGACTGAGCTCAGCTGTGCCATGGCTGGATTCAGGTGTGCGTTGCACCTGCTGGGGCTGTGGAGGGGCTGAAGGTCTGACCTCGGCCGGGTTTGTTGTGACCATCTGATGACAGATAAGACTCAGCTGAGGTACAGATGGAGCCTTGGTGGCCAGGCAGGGCACTGGAGTCAGTTTTTCTGAGAGAAGGATGACTGGGGTCTCCCCCTTGAGTCAGGATGCTGCCCGAGGGCACTCTGTGAGATTGAGAGCCCTCCATTTTACTGGGTGAGCGTTTGCACATTCTGTGTTACCCTTCTAAAATCGAGAATTCTGAAGTCACTCAAGTACTACAAATTCCACTTGCCATCACACATCTCTGTGCAAATATTGACAGAGTTTTAATTAGTTTGATTTGCTTATCTGCTTTAACTGCTTTAGAAAACAAATCTCCTAAAATTATCTGTGGATTTTATAAGCCTCCTTGGCAATACCACAGTCAACATTGCCCATTTAAGCTATGAATAATTGTCAGAAACCAGGTTTGCACAGAAAGTGCATCAGTCACTGTCCTGCCCATGCCCCTGACAAAGTGTCCCAAGAGTGACAAATGTCCATGTCCCTGCTTTCAGCCCCAGCAAGGAACCTCAGTGTGTAACCCCAGGGGGCACAGACTGGCTCTAAAGGCAGATGGGCGTTAGATGCCACACAGGCCATCACATCCTTAGCTCTCTATTTCCCCACATTTATGGCTCCTGATCCCTCCTTTTCCCCACTTTTCGTTTCTCCCCTGAACATCCCATAAGTCACAATCTGAAAATGCTCTTCCCTTGTATCCCATATCGTGACCTTTGCCCCTAGTGAGGGACCAGATGGGACCTGCAGTGTGGCCCCATTCATCCTCTGGCTGGGAGCCACCTCTGAGCCCACTGAGAGCAGCCAGGACAGGGAATCCCCAGCACAGTGGAGGCTCCCAGGGCTCCTCCACCTCCCCCTGCTTGTCTTCATTCCAGATGAGCTTTTAATCCCATAACTTAATGCTGGCTCATGGGGTAGGAGGGCTCCCTGCAGCCCTGGCTGACACCAACACCCCTGACAAACACCCCACATCCTGCCCTGTCCCTTCCAGTGTCAACCTGAGGGCCCCTACAGCCCCCAGGACATTGAGCTGAAGTGCCACAGAGGACAGCCCCTGCCCCAAGGTGCTGCACCCCAGCCCAGCCCCAAATCACTGCAGCCCCCAGCAGCATCTCCAGCTCTGCAGAGCCTGGATGAACGACAAGGCTGAGGTCATGAGAGGGGTTAAACAGGAGGTGGGGGGTGGCAGGGGCCAGGGGAGAGCCTCCATGAAGGGAGGGCAGGGTTGGAGTTCAGGCATAGGATGCAGCTCTGGGTTCTCAGGTGGGGCCACTCTTGAGAATGACATTCTAGAATATCAACCTTCTTCCTCGGGTGCCACTTCCCTCCAGGGCTTGATCCATGGGATTGTACCAAGCAGATCCCACAGCGGCCCGAGTCTGCTGTCCTGACACCCAGCACGGTGACCATAACTTGTGTCTGGCTACCTCCCCTCGGGTCTCTGAACTCCACCACCTCAGTTTTCCTGAGGGGAACAGCTGCACTTCGTTATTTGAGCAGAGTAGGAGAAACCCAGGCCTTGCAAATCTGATTAGAGCATCTGTGGAAGCAGGCCTGTGAGAGGTAGATCTTGAGTTTAGGAATCACCACTTAACTCCCACAGAAGGGAGGCACTTCCCCCTAACTCTGGACATGGAATTCATCAACAGCCCCTGAGCTCCCAGAGCCATCAGGAGGCACCCTACTGCCTGGAGACCTCTGGAACATGCATGGTAACCTCCAAGAAACCCACACAGCTGTTTTAGGTGCTTGTATGGGTCTTGCCCTAAGCGATGGAGCTGCTTCCTCCCTTATCAGGCACAAACTCCTCATCTGACCTGGCTCCTGAGGCAAAGGGGCCGTAACACCTTGTAAATGAATAACCCCATCAGCACCACTGGGAGCACTGAAGGTGGGATTATGTCTTGGGAGAGATCGATCTGGTTTCAGATAGAGGTGCTGGAATGCTGTAAACAGGCTCATGGGGAATCGGGACAAGCCAAATGCAGGAACATTT
This sequence comes from Regulus satrapa, assembly GCA_013396955.1. Lineage (NCBI taxonomy): Eukaryota > Metazoa > Chordata > Aves > Passeriformes > Regulidae > Regulus > Regulus satrapa. The sequence continues at coordinate 216,257 of VWZN01017393.1, read as the reverse complement.
CCTAGCAGTCTGTGTTGCCAAAGGAAGCTTTGGAAAGAAGAACAAACAGCTCTGTTCCCTGTATTACAAATCGTGTTTTTAGATTAATACATACAACACAAGCAGCTTTAAAAAGCACAATTTATATACATTGCCAAACATCAAAATCCATCTGTTGTAAGGCCTTAGGTGCCGGTGCCTCCCCCGCTGCTCTTCCCAGAGGTTCCTGCCTTCTGCATACGGCTCGCGCTCGGCTGTCGGGGCATCCTCTGGGCAGATCCTTCCCGGTTGCTTCTTTCAGCCAGAATCTGTGACCCACTGACAGCAGAGCTGGTTTTATTTCTCCCTGAATAAACAAAAACATCCATGAATTTTCACGTCCCAACCCCAGCATCACCCCACGGCAGCTGGCCACAAGCGTTCCCTCAGGAACCATGCAGGAGGCAAAACTCCATTAGAACTCACAAACATCTTCAGCATCCAGGGCAGAAAGCAAATTGGTGAACTCAGCCCAACACGTATGGGTGCCAGGAAACCCAAAGAAGTTACAGGAGAAGCATTTTTAATTTTCCTGGGGTTTAATCTACAAAGTAACCAGCCACTTTGTTCCAGTCATTCCACACAGGAACAGCAGCATAGCAAACAGCAGTGCTGGAACATCAAGAGCTTCCAACACCTCGAGCTGGGATAAGTGAAAGGATGTGCCAGTGTCCCCCGGTGTCTGAGACTGCTGCCACATCATCAGATCACACACATTTCTCTCTTTATCACTGCTGTCATTCAACGAGCAGATTTGGATTTCCTATCATTTTCTGGGGTTTTCAGGAACTCGGACTTCTACATAGGACTTCCAGATGCTCTTACTGAGTTCAGGAGGTGGGAGCTCCCCTCCTGGAAGCACAACTGACGGGCTCTAGGAGGCAGAGTGGGAGCAGGGAGCAGCAGTGGATGCAAAGGCAGAAGCTGAGGGAGGCAAAGGGCAACAGGATCCTGTCACAGGAGAGAGTGACAGCGTCGCTGCTGCTGACACGAATGTCAGGAGAGGATAGGGGACACTGACTTTTCCTGCCCTCAGGTGAGAAGTAGGACTCACTTTAGGAAAGAGAATAAAAGGAACACGATGTACAGCTTTTACTAAAGACAGAACCTCCATGAAACATCATAAAAATGAATAACAGCAACAAGAAAACAAAACAGGAATAAAGTGGACTGTAATTACATGCATGCAATTAAAATGAAGAGTGACATTTTGGCAACCATTTACAGTGCAACTTGTGCAATATCTACACTCTAGAATCTCCACGGACATGGTTTGGAAATCATTATCTTGGATCATCTCTGCTACGGACAGTGCACAGTTACTTGCCAGACCATCCTGCCTCCTTGGAGCAGCTGTCTGAGAACAGGTCTCACATTAATACTACCAGTTAACACCTTGACACACCAGAAAGACAATCTGAGAACTTCCAAGTAGGAGCTGTAAAATTTGGGTGGCACAAAAATCCATTCACTTATCCCAGCCAAGTCAGGTGCTCTTGAAAAACTCTCTTCTTGTCAAGCACGGCAGCGATGTGCCCGCGGCACCATCCCCTGCCAGCCAACCAGCCTTGCCAGCTGTGCTTCACTTTAAGCAGCTTCACTAAAGCAAGTGCACTGCGCAAAGGCAACGCGTGGTCTCACAGTATTCGAGAGAAAAAGTGGCAGGAATAAAAGCATTAATCCCCAGGATGCTTTTAGCAATCCTGGACATGTCCCCAGGTGAATGTCCTCCCCCGTCTCACACGCATCTGTCTGCTGAGGGCAGATCCTCAACCCAGCTATGAGCACACTCACACTGGTTCCCTTAAGCACCACTGGAGTCGGGCCCTCCATGTTCTGACCCAGCCAAAACAACTTGGGGACAAAGAGTTATTCGAGTGAAGAGCTCAGAGCACGTGCCCTCCATCCCCCTAGCCTCGAAATCACACTAAAACAAACCAGTAAAACTGGATAAACACCCAGAATACTTTTGGAAGCAGCCTGTACGGACCCATGCACCACACAAGGAGAGCTGACACAGGCAGGGTTTGTGCTTCCTTCAGTTATGCTATCAGAGATAACAGATTCAATTACCACAAAGCACAAAAGCAGCTCAACGACCATAAACTCTCTGTCATTCAAGTACTACAGACGAACAAAAGGAGTTCATTGATATTTTCCTAGGTGACTGTCATGGTCTGACACTGGCCAAATGCCAAGCCCTCAGGAAAGCCATTCACTCACCCACATCACACCTGGGCAGAGGAGAGAAAATTTAACAAAGGGCTTGTGAGCTGAGATAAGGATGAGGAGAAAACACTCCAAGGGCAAAACGGGCTCATCTCAAGGATGCAAAGTGAGTTTATCACTAATAAAATCAGAGAAGCAAAATAAGGCCTTAAGAACACCTTTTCTGCCCCCAACCCCTCCCTCCTTCCCACGGACAGCACAGGGAGGTAGGGGGTGGGGGTTTCAGTTCATCACCCAAGGTTTTCCTCTGCTTGGCTCAGGGAGAGAAGCCCTTCCCCTGTGAGACTTGTAAGAGGTCCTTACCTCGAATGCATCTGGCTGCCACAAAATAACCGCAGCCCAAATAGCTTTGGAAGCAAGAGACAAGTCAAGAGAGAGACCAAGCAAGTACCTGCCCCCCCGAGATGACCCCAGAAGCAGGAGCCCTTTATCTCCTCAAGAGCCAGGCACAGTTTGGGAAGAATGGTGTGTGCACACAAGCAGTCTTAAGCACCAGAGGGAGAAAGAAGCACTGCCTTGTGTCAAGCAGGAGGCAAGAGAAGATCAGTCAGCTTTAGGAAAAAAAGAACCCCAACCTCAAATATGCTTTCAGAAGTAGAAATCTACAGCTCTTCTCTTTCAGTTTCCTCTCTACTCAACATACTGCTTTCCTCAAGGGATCCTTTCCTGCCTCTGAGCAGTAACAAGGACTAGAGATTTTTCTCTCACTGGTAAATAAATACATAAATGTCTGTTGGTCCATTCACTTGTAGCACAGTCAGGGATACCAGGGCTGCAACACTCTCAAGATACCTCCTGCAGTGTACATTGACATCAACCCCACAAACTGTCCTCTTCTGCAACACAGTTCTCAGATCTTCAAAGCTGCTGCCACATCTTCAACAGTTAATACAAAACCTAGGCTCTTTCCAGAGCCAAAATATTACTCAAGAGCCCAAATCATTCACCTCTCCTGCTCTTTTGATAAATGGCTCTCTTCAAGACCACTCAACAGAGGCACAGGAGCATCTCCTATCACTGATCAACCTGAAACACATCAGCCTTTTCCCTATAAACTTTCAAGGTCCCTGGTTGGTCCTCATTTTGCTGGTTTTCACCACCACACTTGGGAAATCTCATTTTCTCTCTTTCTCTTGCACATAAGATTACAGAAGGAGGAGATGGGGAAGAAGTCCCTCACTTTTCTCTGAGAGCTCTTTTGAGTCTGATTTTTGAGTGTTTCTTTGGGAGGAAAGAATGTATTGTCAGTCAGAGTTATCATTCAAACTCGTATCTCATTAGTGTGCAACAAAAGCACACGACAAGTCTGACATTTACAGTATTCCTCTGAATCCCTTTCCTTTCTGTCAGCTCTTGCCTTGCAGAGCATGAAAAAGGGGGGAAAAAAAGCTTCATAATCAGTCTGAAAAGACATATTGAAAAAAATTATCCCAGGGCAACATTTATCTTGGTGTCCAGCAGAGAGGAAAGCTCAGAGCCCTCAGGTAACCCTGCAAACCTCCTGCAGAAGGAGAAGGAAGAACAAATAAAAGCTGTTTGTCTGCTGAAGTAGAAAAAAACCTACTTCACTATCCATCACCTGTATTTTGAGAGGATCAAAATTTATTATTACCCTCCTGGGAGAGGAAAACTGCAGGAACATTTAACCAAGGCAATTTCGGCCATCCAAGAAAGCACAGTACAGCTGAGATGATTTTTTTTGTCAGTTCTAAAATAACTGACATAATGATAATTTCTGTACCAGAAGGTAACTGAGGTCTATAAATTGAAGCTAGTTGGTCGCCTACAATACAGAAAAAAAAATATTTTGGAATGTGAGCCTGAGGGGAAGGGAGAGGAACAGCAACAACTTTGCATGAGGAATGCTCTGTGCACAGAACTTGTCCCATGTATTGACCACGTCCATCATTTCACAAAACACAAATCAAGGCCTCTAGGAGAAGCTGGAGGGAGTGAGAGTTGCAGGATAAGATCCAGAAGGCAAACTCACTGCTCCTCAGTGACTGTAGGAAATCCACCCATTGGAATGGTATTGATGGAGGGCTGGAAAATACCTGAGTAGGAGCAACTAAGTAAGAAAACCATGATTAGGACTCTGTTAGTCCTTACATTAGTCCTATATAAGTCACCAGCTGGTCATTCTACAGATCTTTTTTCAGAAAATACATGCAGACCACAGAGTGTCTGGGAATATTTTCAGCTGCAAGGCACACATCACCACCACTCAGACCCCATGGGGATATTTAATTTACAATTAAAGCATAATAGCCAGTATAACCCACAGGAAAATTCACCGTATGATGTATAAATCCCAGATTAAATAAATATAAGACAAATCCTTTGCATCTCCAAGAGGATTCCCTCTGCCATATCAGAGCTTTACACAGAATTCTCCTTGTCAGCATTATCCTTATCTCCTTAATACAGAAGTCTACACTGCAAATCCCACATCAAGTTGAACCCTGAGATAACTCAAGGCTGAGTGGAAGAGCAATGCAAAGCAGCTGGCGTGGCCAGCCAGCAGCAGCCCAGAGTGCTGACAGTCACCCTCCAAAAGGCTGCTCACAGCTACGGACAGACTGCACAAAGGGAGACAAAGGGACACAAGAGGGAAGGATAAAAATCCGCAAGACGGCAAGAACACACAAGGAGGACAAAGCTGGCAACAAGCTGTGTAATGCACCCAGGAGTATTTATGAAACAATTGAACAGCAACATTTACAATTCCGAGGCCTTGACTCCATCTAAGTATTTACACAGGAAGAAAGTAGCTAAAAATGCAGGGGCAGAAAAGGGCTTGTGATTGTCCACAGCGCGTTTTTCCACATAGACCATAAAAACTCACCGTGACAGCCTTTGACAGAGCCCATGGCTGGTGATGGGCTCAGTGTTTTTTCCAACAGGCACTGGAGTTTGTGAGAGTTTCCCTGGGCAGGAGAGCATTCTGACCCCTGCTATGCACAGCTCCTTTCTTCCTGTGTCAATTAGCTCCTTGCAGGCCTAAAATCCACATAGCAAGTGATAGGCCCACAAAAGAGACAGGTTTTGAAAAGCAAGCTCACGTTAACAACACATTCAGAAGACAAATTAGCTGGGACAAAGCTTCGGGAAGTAATTTTATGGGAAGACACTCTTTCTGGGGAAGTGGGGAATGTGAAAAAAGAGGTTGGAGTGCAAAGAGTGAGAGAAGCATCAAAGACTATTCATCAGCCCAAAAAAAAGCAGGGCTTTGACATATGCATGAGTATAGAGAGGGAGGAAACTGCAGGGGAACTAGCAGGGGCTTGAGGGCTGGCTGAGGGAAACAGCACAGAAATGGTAGGTGAGAAATAGGATACTTAGCTACACATAAGTCTTGTCTAGGCCAAACTCAACACCACTGTCCAGAACAGAATCCTCCCCCTCACACACAGAGAAAGGATGCCTGGGAAATTCTTTCTATTTCAAACCAGCACTTTCCCTCCCAAGTGAGATGCTGAGGGACCATTTTGAAGGTAGCTTGGATCCAGCTAAATGTGCCAGATGGATGCTCCAATACCCACACACAGTAATTTGCAGGCAGCTGTCATGGATTCAGTTACCAGCCAACACAGAACACCATGGCTGTGTTCTGTGGAAAATGCAGAGCTACTCATTTCAGACTCCCTGATGCCTCATCAGCACAAAAGCTGAAAAAACTACAGGGCATCCCCCACCACCAATAGTGCTGTCAGAACTGCTGCATCAGCCTTATTTCAGCTGGTTTTAAAGGCCTCCCTGCACCACAGTGTGCTGGGAAGCCTAAGCCACAATCTCATTACTGATACAACTGGAGCAGAGCAGCTTTGGGTGATCTTTGGTGGGACCAGGATTCCTTCAGCCGCTCGTCTGCCCTCTGACGGGGTGGGGAGTGCGGGGGCTGAGCTCAAAGGCACGAAGCAGCTGGAGAAGCCTGCGCAGGACAATCCCTGTTCTTGTTACCAGCACAGAGCTTGGGCTGTAACCACGCAAACAAGTCCCAGGGATGCAGAAGAGGCATCTCCCCTAGCCAAATGCCTGCTCCTGCATGGAAGCTGCACCATCCTCTTCTTAAAATGGAAGCAGCATCTTCCATCGTCTCTGCTAGAGACTGCAGAGCCAACAGCAGGTAGCGTTTAGGTTCCCCTTCTTTACAGCAGCTCCTACAGGGAAAGGAGGCGAGGCAAGGCAAACCAAACACTCCTGCAGAACAGATCCAGCCCAGAGGCCACCCCCAGACACCCTATTAACACTTACCAACTCCTGAAGGATGGACTTGGACTGTGCCCAGAATGAGAAAGCTCAGTGAAAGAGAAGTGATTATTTTTCAAGTCGAAGGATGGTAAGTTTAGATCAGGTATTGAGAAGAAACTCTTCCCTGTGAGGGTTGAGAGGACCTGGAACAGACTGCCGAGAGCTGTGACTGCCCCATCCCTCAAAGTGTCCAAGGCCAGGCTGGATGGGGCTTGGAGCAGCCCGGGCTAGTGGAAGGTGTCCCTGCCCATGGCAGGGAATGGAATGAGATGGGATTTAAGGTACCTTCCAACCCAAACCATTCTCTGATTCTGTGATCCTTACAAAGAGGAGCGGACAAAATACATCCTTTATATTAACAGGATCTTGCCAACACTCCTTATACTCACAGAAAAGAGAACATAGCACTAGAGCTGTGATAAGTCCCTGGTGAGCTTAAATTCTGTCTAAAGCATTTTCTGAGCGTTAGCTTTTCAATGATAATTTTTTTCACAAAGGAATTATCCGACGTCAGTGGGTGCTGCGTGACAGCAAAGTTACCTGGGCTGGCAGAAACTAAAAAGAGAAACTTTCATTCAAAGTGATCTAGGGCTCTAATTTAACACAAGCCTACAGAAAACCTGGCACAGCTGGGAAGACCAAACCTTCTGACAAGGTACAGAAGCGCTGTCCACTGGAATTTGGTCAGGGATGAATGTGAAAAGAAAGAGGAGGCCCAAGTGCTTCTTCATCACCATTACCAAGCAACAGCTTGCAAAGAGGGCAAATCCAAGCTTAGCATTTAACGTTTTACCATATCTGCAGCAAAACTGTGGCTTGATGGGCACAATCTTCCTGTTTCAGCAATTCCAGGGCATTAACTTGCACCGAGGACATACCTTAACCTTGGGAAATAAGGCAGCAATCAGCCAAACTAACACTGGAAATATCTACCACAAGCAACACCACCTTTTCCTGAACTTCACTACCCTTTGCCTTCGGTTCCAAGGGCTTGTCCCAGAGCACTCCAGGATATCAACATGTTACAGGGATACTACAAAGAGAAAAGCCTGGCTGAACACACTAGGACTGAAATTTGACTCAGACCAGGAGATGCTCTACTAAAGATGCAGAATAAGCACCAAATTAATTACTAATCCCTACAATCTCAGACTCTCTAAGGTGCCTGCAGTAGGGTGGTAGAAGGCAACAGTTAAGGGCATACCAATTCTACCTTAGGGCTTCTGGCTTTTCCTCTTGAGGAATTTAATGCTGATTAAAAAACAAGTAGCCATTGGCCTGTCTCGAACCTGAGCAAGCCCACTGCTAGCTAAAATTAGCCCATAGCAGTAGCTCAGTGCTAGGAAAAAAAGCCTCACTTGTCCAGAAAGTACCACTCAAAGAGCATACATGAGAGAACAAAATCTGCTCCACGTTACAGACAGACAGGAACAAAAAGTTCAGCAACTTCATAGTTTCCTTCATAGTATTCCTTCATAGTTTCAGCAGCCTGTAACAGCTGGAGCACCAGCAGAGAAGAGAGAGCAAAAATTTAATAGCATCTTTTGTTCAAAATCCCTGCTCTTTTGGGATGTTTCCTCTTAATGTGGTACTGGAATAGCTCACTGCTTCACACGTGAAAAAATCCAAGTGCCGCACCTCTCCCATTCTGTACGGGAAAAAAGTAGTCAGGCAGGCATCTTCCCTTGCCCCTGTGCATAGTCAGCCATTTCTCAGTCACCTCTTCACCACAACCACCTTCTCTACAGGGAGTTCTTAACCAAGAGCATCTCCTGAGAAAGAGAAACCTGTTCATGGTGAGACCAAGGAGTCCTGGACACTTTCCCACAGGCTCCATTTGGGCTCCAGCAAACTTCTCAGGTTCTCCTCAGCTGCTTAAAGGAGATCCTCTTATGAAGGTGCCAAATTGTGGCATAATTCCTTTAGTCCGAAACTGACTGCCTTTCAAACTAATCCCCCTCTCAACTTCATTTTCGGCAGGAATTGCAGGCACAGCCAAGAGAATAAACATGCCCAACCACCACCACTGCCCCTTCCTGACACACTTTTGAGCACAAGAGAAATGCACTTTTCCACTGTGAATCCAGGCTTAGTGATGGCAGACTTACTTTAGTTACTTATTTTTAAACCTTTTGGAAGTAATCCACAGAGTTGATGAGCCAAAGGTCACATCGGGGAGTAAAGATTTTATTAGAACTGGTTAGGAATAAAATAAAATTATATATATATATATGGCGCAAGTTCAGGGCTATGGTTGTTACTGTCCATGGACATTAGAGTAGTAAGGAGAGATAAATGCATTCAAAAGCAGTAATTACTTTGGCTGACAGTCCTCCACAGCCTTCTACTTCATTGTCCTACTCAAACACCATCCCTGGAGGATGGAAACCGCTGGATGAGTTAGACATGGGGACAGAGTAAAGGAAGCAGCACAGCTCTCCTCCTTTTCCAGGGATTCCTTATGGCCCAGTAACTTTAACTTTTATTTGAGTTATATAGAAACAAAGCAGCGCTGAATATTAGAGTTGTAAAGTCTCTCTTCCGTTAAGGCCTTGGCGAGCAGGGCCAGGAGGTTACAAACCGCAGCACAAGTACCGCGGCAACCTCCCCGCGGCCCCCTGGCTGCCTACAGACGCCGGCCATTCAGAGCAGGGGGGCGGGGGCTCACACCGAGCGGGCCCCCCGGGCCGCGCCGCCCCCCGGGCCCGGCCGAGCCACCCGCGGGCCCCTT